>ML817829.1:97005-143927 GCA_009831015.1 Picea engelmannii | reverse complement strand
ATTCCCTCATACTTATAAAAAAATATGTGGTTCCCTTATTAAAAGTTAATGGGATTATTCAAGGAAAAAATATCAACGTTGCTATTTTCCCGAACGCTAGGAAAAATCACATTAATGTTGACCTGGTGAACCAATTAATGGTTTTAAAACCAAATATAATTGAAAATGACATGTATTTCTGATGAGAAATATGAAATTAATAACCTAAACTATCTATTGGTGATTGCAAATTCATAGGTCAATTCAATGTGGTATCAATGTATCAAGACAATGTTGACATAATTCTAGGGTCAACTTGGATAGATACATTAGGTACTTTTATTTTCAACAAAAGGAGAAAGTTTTTGACATTTTCTTATAAGAATAAGAAAATCACATTACATGACATTACAATGAAGTTGATTTTAGAAGCTTGATCATTAGAAGATCGAAAGGACATATCAGAGATGATCCTTCAAGATAACCAGAAGTCGATACAAAAGTTGCAATATCGACATAACAAATGTGACAAAATCGTCATAGACAAGGACACATAAAATTTTCACCTAAAAGATCATAATCAAAGTTTACTCACCCAGATTAAGAAGATAAAGAGTGATAAGAAGACGGTACACGACACGTTAAAAAAAATTATCAATAAGGAATCATTGGTTTATAAAGAGACAATGACTGAACCTATGGAACTACAGAAGTCTTGAAATGGAAAAAAACTTGATGGTGGATAAAGAAATTAATACAGACCCAATCAACCTTATAGATCAAAGGGATTCAATTAATGTATAGAGGTCTTCACATGTCGAAGCAGAAACAAGCCAGGGCTATGAAGAAGACTCACTTCCAAGTGTTAATCAAGAAGAAGCTACAAGTACACAAAGTAAAGATCAGGTTGTAAGGATGCCTTATAGACACCCTAATCAAAAAAATCGATACTTCAACCAATCAATGTATCCATAGAAACAAATGACAAGTATGTCAAAAATTATTACCTCCATTACAAATGATGCTCAAGGTAGAAGTTATCATGGGAGTAAAAATACATCAAATTGTCTACAAGAACCCCATAAAAACCCCATTGTGCAAAAGATCGATTTAAGGTGGGCATAATCCCTTACAATTCGATGGTTCTACGCAGCACTTAGAAGATCCTATCATTTCAAGTCCTCAACGATCAATAATTTAGGAATAATAATAAGGAGACAATACTACAAGCCAGAGTAAGAGATAAGTCTTCCATAAGTATGCTTTGAGGACAAAGCATTTTTAAGGGGAAGACAATGTTATGAACATAATATATAATAATAAATATAAACACATTATAATAGTTAATGAATAATTAATGAAGAGACACCTCCCAATGAAAGGTCACATCTCTTCATAGAAGGGCACCCCTACATGGGTATATAAGGCCCTCATTCTTATTGTATCTCATCATCTCATATTTTCATATACATTTATAAATGTTATTTATTTTCCTTATGGATATCTTTATATTCCAAGTATTTTGGATATTTACGTAGTGAACCATGTTGGTTCACCACACCAGTCCTTTATTTTTCCACCTTTAGAGTAACCTTGCTATCAATAAGATAACTTAGCTCTAAAGAAACTCAAAAATGAATGAATGAATAAATATTCTCACTTGAGGCAAGAGCAAACCTTATCAGAAGCATCCCTCTCTATTTTCTCTTGTCATTCTTTGTCCTTCCTCTCTTCCTTTTATTTTTCAAAACATAGTTCAAGTAGTTCAACTACCTTTTGTTACTAAAGTTAAATAACTTAAGTTAAGATATGACAACTTTTTTTATAACAAGGGTAAATAATAATAAATAATAATTAATAGGTGGGGCCTCTATATGTTTTTATTTATTTTATTTTCAACATTTTCTTTGTTTCTCCACATTTTACTCAAATATCATGCACATATCATCATCAACATATATATTAAAAAAATCAATGAAATCATGCCACATTATCAAAACACTTGTATCTCCCAAAAAATCATAAAGGCATGATATAAAAGTTTTTCAAAATAATTAATATCATCTTTGTTCCAAAAATTAATGTCTTGAATGTCAAAGTGTAAGTGTCAAAAATAAACTCAAAAATCATATTTTTTTGTTTAAAGTAGACTCTCTCTATCTAGTTCCTTTGGAAAGTGCAACCCTATGCTTAAGTAAATTTGCATCAAAAGTTTTATTTTCCTCAACTTTTGAAATTTCAGAGTGCAAATAATCAAATGTAATTTTTCTTTCAACATCCTCAAGTTTGGCAGGGAGGGTCTTGGCTATGTAGGAGGATCTCTCAGATGAATCAAAGCTAACAGAAATGGCAAGCCATTTTCCTTTATTTGGATGAGGTTCAAAGGATAATGCTTTATAATTTCTAGGAACCTGGATAGAATGTGCATGAGAAGTTTATTATAATCAATTATATCAACATGGGGAGTTGTTTCATGAATTTTTTAATGAAAGATGTTTTGGGAATTTTATGAATAATTCTAGAAAGTGGTTTAAGATTAGGGGATAATGACCTATTTCCATAAAAGACAAATAAAATTTAAAACCATATATTAGACCTTTCCCACTTACACACCGTAAAAACCTCAATCTTTCATCATATTCCTTGAATTCCCAATAAACAATACTTTCGACCAATGTATTTCAATGAAAAAAAAGTTCATTGTAACCCTTTGATATGGTTTGAAAAGGTATAAATTTGAACTTGATATCTATGTTCAAAGAATTGTTGAAATTTTCCCCAATAATTAACACGGTATAAACTTGATTTGAAATTTTTCAAAACAAATCATCAGGAATTATGTCAGATTACCATCAATTTCGGGTAAGATAAAACCATATAACAAATGTACCCAAGTATTTTAAAACTTATTTTATATTTTAAATAAATTTGATCTTGGACAAAAATAAAAGTTGAGTTGTAGCCATCTGGGAGATACGACAATTTTTCTTCAACAAGAACAATGACAAAGGACAAACCACCATACAATGCAAGCCAAAAATCTTTCCAAAATTATGAGCTCAAATATTTCAAGACAAGAAGGAACATGGTTGGTTTTATTGTTTCTCATAATCATCTCTATAATTGTTCCTTATATGAATAGGGTTCAAACTTCAAAATAATTTTAGAAAAATGACCAGGGTCAAATAAAACCTTTGTTGATTGTAAAGCCAAAATAAATAGCCCATATACTTACTTAAAATCCAACCAATCATCTATAAAAGTCGTAGGTTCAAAACTTGACTTAAACTCAACAGAGATAGAAAATTTAATAATATTGTTCACGAAGCTTATCCAGAGTCATTAGTTTATTCACTTCGAAACAAAACATAACTCTTTATATATCCATACCAAACTTTAAACCCAGAAATTGACCCAAACTCAACAAATAATAGGAGTTAACAGACACCACTATTGGTTGCAAATGTAAACAATTCTTATATAATTTGAGACTCACTATCCATAATACATCATAGGTTCACAATCCAAAGAGAAAATTTAGCATGATGGTTGAACTAAACAAGAACCTCTGTTGTTTGACTAAAAAGAGCCAATAGCTTTTACATATTTCTTATACCCAATCCAAAACCTATCAAGGTTGCTAGGTTCAAAAAAAGAAACCAACTTAGCTTCGATAGAGACAGGGAATTTCGATGTTGGTTGCAAGATCATGCTAGATTTAAAATAAACCAAAACTTCAATGATATAGGTGGATATTGGTGGCCACACACCTATTCCAAATGGCTCACATATAGTTTTTATCTTGGTAGTTTGTTTCTAGCTTTTCAGGTCATAAACTTTCTGGGTCGTTTTGAGCCCCTAAACAACGTTTTTTGGGCTCGCCAAAGTCACATTATTGACAAAGTCAAAGTGTGACAAAAACATGTGTAGTTCTTGGATAGATATTTCCAACAGGCTATCGTGCATTTAAAATGAAGATTGTATGCAAAAGTTACAACCTGGGGAAATTGATGTAACAACTTACCCCATCGGGGCCCACATGACTTTTGGCACTTCATCTCCTACGGTTAGTTTTTTGGATGTATAGGGTTTTATTATTACTTCTTGATGCTAAAAAGGCCTCAACACATCATTATAATGTTCTTATATGAATTTTATTATCTTCCACATATCTTCTCAGAGATTAGCTACCACCATCCGAGCAAGATTGTTTTCATTCTGCATTTTACAGTTTCAAAAATTTTCTTTATTGAATAGAAGTCAAGTTTCACTGTATCTATGTTATTTTTCACTATATATCTATGTTAATGTTATAGATCTGTGTTTCATTTCATTCTACTCATAAATCTAGATCAATGGTATCGGAGCGGTCTTCTCTTCATTTGTTTCTTTATGCATGTCCCCAACAAGGTAACGGTATAAACAATGGGGACTCGAACCAATTGAGCCTTTGAAATATCGGCCTCATTGAACCTGACGACCGCCCATGGGGGAAGAAAAGAGATGATGGGGAAGGAGATCCATTTAAATTGTTACTTGAGGAATCCCTCATGCGATTGAGGAATGAGATGATGGATCATTTTGCACAAATCCTTTTACGAATTCCAACATGAAACACATCTTTCTCGAGCGGAGGTGTCGCCCCCTTCAAGGTACAAATCATTTTTTACATTCCTATATTTGAAGGTCAAATAGATGTGGATGCTGTAGAAAAATGGTTCAACCTTATATAAGGGTATTTATCTATCCATAACTTTTCTCATAGAGAAAAAATTAAATTTGCACTCCGTAAGGTTGTCCCCCATGTCAAATATTGGTGGGAGAATTTCTGTGAGAAAAATGCAACAAGGAATATCCATTATTTGTAGTCGCACCCACTTGGGGTTATTTTAGGAATTCTATTAAGGATCAATACTATTGTTGGTTACTATTTATATGTCTGAGTTTATATCTTCAACTTGATTGACCCAAGGTTCATGTCTACTGGGGTTCCAACAAAACCTCTAAAACTATCGGCCCTCCTGGTAAACCAGAAGGAAACGCAACGCACAAAGGGCATTGCGCAGTCTCACCCGAGATAGTCTTAATGGGTGGTTGCAATATTCATGTGTTTGTAGCCCAGGATTGAGCAGAGATCTGAGGAGTGTGTGCTGAGAGTTCTATTTCAACTTATTAACACAATAAATTTTCATTCACAATTATGCATGGAATATAATCAACTCGTTCATTTATCATATCAAAAAATACTTAAAACAGTAAATAAACACATTCATTCAATCACATAAATCAATTTGTACCATGGTTCACCCCCTCCTAGCCTACATCCACAAATATCTAGCTCTCAAGATCTTTTATTATAGTAGATCCAAAACTATAGTGTTGTGAGCTTTACAACTCTTTCTCGACTGGTCGAGATCTATTATGAGGTGGACTAGATCGTACTAGGATCCTCAGCCTGTGATATAACCCTCAAGATCCACCCTCCTTACTCCTATCCAACTCAAAATCTTACAAAATTAGGTCATATAGAAAAATATTACAACCAACTATCAAAATAGGACTGCTCCCCTAGACTCGTTATATCTCGTCTGAATCTGGTCTCCACTTTCCACTCTCTCCCTCTATGAGACCTAGGTTTCTATATTTATAATTTTTTGGCTCACCAGCCATTACAATGCATTGCAAAAAACCTAACCCTAACATCGTTAGGTCTTCCATGCATGCGTGTGTGCTGCTCTTCCTTCCAGCTGTCGCCTTCCTTCCCAAAATAGCCTTTCCTTCCACTTTGGCCTGCTTCCAACAGGCCCCCAACACTGACATGTGGCTCATCCTGAGACACCTAACCTTTTTGTGCTTCGTCAATCTCCCTGGTGATTGCCTGGAACTTCTCCCTGAGCTTTGTTTCTTGCGTTTGAGCCTGCACAGTTTTCTCCTTGAGTGCGTCCACTATTTGTACTGCAATCGCGTCGTTGATCAACTCTGCAAACTCTGCCTGGGTCTATACCATATATTTCTTGTCTTCCTCTACCTGTGCAATGACCTCTACGACTCACTCTTGGAGTGGTTCCATTTGAGCCTGACGCTCCTTTTTCTGCATCTACGCAGTGATGAGTTCTGCTTGTAGTTTCTTCATATCTTGCACCCCTTTGACATGCTTCGTGATGGACATTGTCTTCTTCCTCTACTTGAGGTCCTGGATAGCTGCTATTATCCTTTCTTCTTCCTTATCCCACCGCTAGACTTGTTGATCCTCCTCTAGCTTCGTCCAAAGTTGTGATGCTTTATCAAATAGTTCGGTCGCTGCATGGACCTGTCATTCTATCTCCTGTATCTGCTATGTTGCCTCCTGCTTCCTTTGCTTTCTTACCTCGGATGGAGTGTTAGGTGTGAGTTTCTCATGGAGACTCTCGATATCCTACTGATATTGATCGATTTTCTGCGCAATATGATCAATCTTCTCTATTGATGTGAGTTCGGCCCTCTACGCAGTATTTGGAATATTCTCGTAAGCTCTGACCACTCTTTGTTCCAATCCATTCACGCGTTATCTCTCCTCTTTGGTATCGAGCTCGACCTACTAATATATCAATTCCATCTCATCCTATTTGTCATTTACTTGTTGTAATTTGATTGTTTCTATGCGTGCATGAGACTGTACCTCCTGTGTAACGCTAACCTGTAGTTTATATAGAGCCTTGGTTGGTATGTGCAGAAATACCAATTGCAATTGAGATAAGTCCTTTAGGGGTGTCTTCCCCACGATCTCATCCATGCATAGCATGCTGGGTGTAACGTGAAATGTTGCACTCAGTTTTAGTATTGTATGGACTGTATCCCGCTCACTTGCTTCAAGTTCTCCTCCTATCTATGATGTTGATGGTCCCGTTTTGATGTTGTTACTGGTTCCCTGTGCTTCCATGATCTGCTTGAGAAGATATCACATGTCTGCCATTTCTTCTTCAATTCTGTCCCTATGGCGCACAACATTCTCAAAATCCTTGAATGTGCGATCCTGAACCATTTGGGCTACCATTTATGCATCATCCTTCATGATCGTGTACTATGGAGGTGTTCTATGTGCCTTTATCTTCTTGTGCACACCCCCCATATAAGTAGTTGGTCGCTTAGTCGGACCTAGCTCTTATGGATTAGGCATTGGTGTATTCCCCTGCACTGCCTCAACCTATTTCTATTGTACTTGGGGCACTTGTGTATTATTCTTCTTCCCCTTCCGGGTTCATATCTTGGATGTCCCCCCTTTTGTCTTATTTGGTTTTGTCTGGCCCGTCCTTGGTTTCTTGGGCACTATGACTTTCTAGGGTTGTGTCTATTCCTACCCTACCTCTTTGGCATTTGTATGTTCCTACCTTGCCGCCTCCTCCTCTTCCATTGCGGGTATGTCTCTAGTGAGGACTGGAATCCTCCAATCGTCTTGCCAATCCTTGATAGCCTTTTCTATGTCTCCCTTCGTGATGCAATAGCGCAGTTGTAGCCATTGCTTGTTGGGGTACTTCCGTGGCTCGATCCACATCGCATGTCGAGTGGCCTTGAAGTTAGCTATGTCCCAATAATATGCAACAACCTACAGTGTTATTCTACAGAGGTTGGTGATGGTCTCTTGTACGTCGCGTAGATATCCTTCGAATACAGTTGCGTTCATATTTTTGTTCCTAGTGTCCGAAGTGGCACCAAGTGATAAATATCTCGCTCCATGATTGGGTTTGGGTTTGGTGGAAAAAAATACATATTTCAGTTCCCTCCATCCCGTAATGGCTATCAGCATGATCATCCATGAGTAGTGAAATTATGTTCCCATATCCTGTGCATCCTTGCAGTCATCTAGAAACAAATTCAAAAGATACGGGGCCCAACTGACAGTGGTGCTCTCGACACACTATGCTGCAAGCGCGACAACCCCAGTTGGGACTTCCTCCTTGTGGAATTTTCTGAGCATCTTGTAGGACTTCATATTCCTAAGTGTGCATGCTCTTTCTCCTTTCGGTGCACTGTACCTCTGTTGGTACTGTTTAATATTATTATTTATTTATTTTGAAACTACATGGTGACGTTCAAGTTACGGGTGGTCAATTGTCCTTGTACAACTTCAGTCGAATCCCATTGATCATCCCTATGAGTTCTGCGCCTTCTAAGTCTTTCAAATGTACATCTCCCCCATATGTGACATTTTTTACTTCGTATGGTCCTAACTAGTGCATTATGAGTTTTCCTGGATCTTGAATGGATTTGTTGTCATACATCAACGCTAAGTCTCCATCCTTGAAAATTTTCTTCTTGATATGTCTGTCATGCCATGCTTTGTCCCTTGCTTTCTGAACTTGCTGGTGGAACCCTGCTAGAATCCAATCTTCATCCATGATCAGCAACTGATTCATCATGTCCTTCACTGTTTCTCATTATGTCATGTGTGTAATCGCAACTACACACATAATGGGTACCAAAAATTCTAATGGAACCACTGCTTCTTGTCCATATACCAGTTTTAATGGCATGTGCCCTGTCAAATTCTTGCACATGGTCCTGTATGCCCACAATACTATTGGTATTTTGAGGTCCCAATCATCCCTTTTGACATTACAGATCTTTGTCAATGCATTCTGTTGAGTACTCAACACACCCTAAAAAGCCTATGTCAATTTTTTACTTTTTGGGTACCACTTGATCTTTGCACTGTTTGATTAGAATTCATTTTTGTGATTTTTTTTTCCTTTTGCTTATTATCATGACTCTTAGTATCTTTTCAAAACTTTTTTAAACCTATGAAACCTCATGAATTAAGGCCTTAACACCTGAACAAAGAATCAAAAGTCAAAACACTTCACCCGACACACTCAGATTCAACATCGGAAGGAATTCAACACGGAAAAGAGCCACTCAGGAAACCTCAGTCACCAAGCGTCAATCTCCTTCGACATCAAAAAAAGGAATTTTTTGTTTGCGCCAAGGTTTTGTGTAAGGATATCTCTAATAGCCGATTTCTCTTTAGTATCGTTAAAAGATGAGGGGAATAGTCGTTAACCAAAAAATAAAATATATCGCCGATGGCCGATACCTGGCGCGTGCATTGAAATTGGGGAAGACCTAAAAGGATAAAAATGAATATTCTGACAACACTAAAGAGTTCCCCTAATCTCTGATCCCCAATGCATTTCGACATCGGGAATTTTTCGAGGAAGCTAATCCGAAGAAAAACATGTGATAGGTTTATCCCCGGTCGCCGACCCCCGATACCTTTTCGACATCGGCAAGCCCAGGTTCGTTTTAGAATGTGTAACTTAAAGAAAGTCCCGACTCTAATTAATACATGCAAATGAGGTCACTAGTCTTCAATGCCATGTGTCTTTTCCGGATTGGAGAACCGTACGGTCTAGTTTCACCTCGGATCATCTTTGGTTCCCTAGGTCCAAGTCACACCTTCGAGTCATCTTTTCCATGGTGACATTATACGATGAGATTGATCAGCGTCGAAGATTTTTCAAGGGACATTGATGAAAATGTTCATAGCGCATCCCCAACCCCCGATTCACCCACTGAAAAAGTGACACAATGGGACATTTTAGCATTAGATATGATTAGATTTTGGGCATTTAGGGGATAATTAATACGAAATCCCGCATTAGTTTCTACCTCGTGTGCAAATCAAAACAATCATTTAAAATCTCCGATAGACCACATCACCCTCACGCGTCTGCAGTCAACCCACGATGAATTTAAGTTACAGAGATTTGGCGGCATATTTTTTTAAATTTCCCTCATCACCTGAATTGAATGTCTAATGCGACACGGTAAGTTATTCACTGGTTTAAATTCTCTTGAGTTGTTGTAAGTGGAATCATTCCGTGCGCAAGAAAATTCAGAGCATCCGGAGAAGTGAGACGAGTAATTCGAAAGCTACAGAGATCCCATGAGTATCAAATAACCAGTTTTAGAAATATTTATAGGTATGTACCCAAGTCTGTGGATTTTACATGTTTACACTTCATATATTTTTATCCGTTTTTTTTTTGTACACAATATTTTAAAGTTTAGTTTGATTGCAGGAATAATGCCTCCAAGAAAACCAAGCATTAGACAATCATCGAGGGCGCCAAAGATAAAAGAACCAAAGTTGGGTGAAGGATCCTCTCCAGAGGTCGCAAAGCAATTAGAATACACTCCAAGACCGGAACCTGTCATCAAAACAATGACAAATAATATTTTTACTCAGCCTTCGGCCTTTGGAGATACAGAAGCAAGAACTGGGTCCAAAGAAACACCACCACATTGGGGAGAGCTCTTTAAAAAAATCAACCGGAAAGAATACCCAGAATATATCCCACACAATGACCCATATGTGAGGGCGCTTGACGATGAGGTGTTTCCAAATATTCGACGACCGTACTTGCACATGGTAGAAAGAATAACCCTAGTCTTTCCCTGTATAGAACTTTTGAAGTGGCTCATCGACCACACATACACACAAAAGTGTTTGATCAATGATGACAATGGTGGTTGTTTCAGAGTGTTCTTACCGGTCGAAGTCCAGAAGTATTACAAGCTTAGATAACCCAAGGAGCAACTGAACATGTATTTTTTCGTAAAATTCTATGAATGCCACGACACCAACCGGGTGATGGCCTCATGGTGGACGAAAGAAAATAAATACACCAAATGGATCACTGGTTGTACCAGACGACCAACTTAAGGGATTCGTACATCTACTTGATGGATATCATCTACTGATTATATGGAGAGAAGGACTGCTCCGGATTTCAAAGGCATAAATGCCCTTAGCTTATATAGTGGCAATTTTAGGGAGCAGATTCAACTGGGGAGCCATCATTTCTAAGCAATTGAGCATTTGCATACAACAGGATCAGACACCGAAGGAAGGGGAGACACCAACCTTCTACATGGCTTCACATTTACTAGATGTCATGTGCGCTAGATTTTTTTTATCCAGCATGAACCTGAGCTGGCATGTCATAGAGCTCCTGATCCACATATATTTCAGCATCCTATGGGAGAAAAGGTACAAGAAATCTTACTCCCTCATCTTCGATGAATTAATCGCATGTATTTATTTCATTATTTTTAAGAAAGAATTCCCCATACTATCAACTGCGGAAAAAAATATGATATCAAAGGTCGGCCACTGGTACTTGGACGAGCATGACACCTACATCATGGTGTTTGGGTGCTCCGGAGCACCACATCTCCTACCAATGCATGTCCCTTACCGTCACGTAGTGGGAGATATATGCTACCAGACAATACTGCAAGGTTACAATGCCACCCATGGTCAAGGACAACAAGCGGGCATTCATACCTTATGGTTTCCATGTAGGTTTCTACATGGTGAAGGACACAGATCAATCCAAACAAGAAGGGCTAAGCCAACTAGAGTTCATATTCCAGACAGGTCGATTATGCAAGCACAATCCAAAGGATCTAGTCTTGAAACATGCTTCGCAAGCATTGTCCTATTGGACATACACCCACGACAAATTTGAAGATGAAATCTTCATAGAAAATTCCCAATACTGGGAGGAGGTGGTGGAAAGGATGGCCAACCCCAAATTGACAAGGTTCAGATGCATGAGCCTGGATGAATAGATGAAAACCATAGATAAATTGACTCAAGAGGCCCTCAGAGCTAGGGAATAAATGATAGAGGTTGAAGCAGCAGGGGTTCCCCTGGTAGCTCCGGTGCAGAATAGAGGTTTCCCTATGATGCAGGATGCATGGGAAAGGGGGTTACTTATGATCGAACAAGAGCATCGAATAATTGATCAGTTGCAAGATGACCCATACCTCACAGGAATGACGGGGTCCCCTACCGATAACCCAAATGAAATCTAGACAGGCCCAAGCGACCCTGAACTAATAGACATTGATGAAATCCTTAGGTTAGACAACCCTGAAAATACAACGCCATAGGCTAGATCACTGGGGGGTGCTTCAACTCAACCAGAGATAGTCGAAACATCAGGGAGAGTAAGTGCACCAAACCCCCTCAGCGAATTGATAAACATCTATGATGATGAAGAGAGCCCGGAGGTATCCCTGGTGACCCTTGTATAGATCATAGAGGAGAAAAAGCCAGAGAAGGCATATTCCCCAGCTCTCGATGCTCAAATTCATATTCCACAGAAAGAACAAGAAGTCGATAGTGTCTTAGACACTAAGCTTCCTGATGCACTAGACACCCAAGAGGATAGCCCGAAGGATGAGCTAGGGTCGGGCGAACAAAAAGAAGAATCTCCACAACAAGAAATCGGCATGTCAACGACCGATAATCAAGTAAGTACTGAGCCTACCCTGATGCCTCAATTTCAATCGGTGCTCCACTTCTTGATGAGAAAAAAATAGAAGCCAAAATTTTAGAACACATGGAGGAAGTTCAAGAACCCAGCCTTGAACAAATATATACCATCGGGAGCCTAGGAAATATGATCACCTGGTGAGATCAACAAATCCCTGAACTCGTGGACAAAGTTGCTAACATACATGCCATTGCTTACAACCAGAAAATAAAATATATCATATAGAGAACCACCAAGAAGAGGAGGATCACTCTAGATCGCTCTATACTCATCACCATGGAGGAAAATCTGATAAATACAAAGCATGCAAAAATATTTGAAATTTTCGGGGCAGGGACAAAAATCACAGATGCCACCCTGGACAGAGAAAAAGGGATGAAGAGGAGTTGGTTGCTGCTTTGAAAGAATTGAAACATTTGTGCCACTTGGAAAATTATTACCAGGACACCACACAGGACGCAGTGTTCCTATGGAGTGATTTCAAGGAGACCTACAAAAAAATTACAAATGAAAGACACCTATTCACTACAAGGATAGCCAAGCTTCAAGAAGACACCCTCATGGCATTGGAAATGTGCAAGGATATGGAGAGGTGGTACGAAAAAGCACACCAAGTAGTGGAAAGGATCAATTATATTAGTGCGGTGCAATAAGGTTGAGACATAGAAGAGCACAACATATGGGTAGTAAATGAAAGTAGCATCGACGACATAAGGAAATCGATTGAATATTGGGTAAAAATGGATCAGGAACCTCATCAGGAAATCCAAGAGAAATGGGTCGAGTGCGAGGAAAGTTGGACCAAGATTGATCCGGATTATTTTCGGCATGAAATGAGATCAAAGATATAATAAAGAGATGCACAGAGATATCACAGATATTCAATAATATAACAGAAATATATCAGAGATGCAACCATAAACACAAAGATACAATAATACACGATTTATATTAATGAAAGAAATGTACAGAGACTGTAAAAATATAGAGTGAAAGACTCGCTAGAATGGTGGCAGCTTATCTCTGAGAAGAGATGTGACGACTACTCGCATTCGCAAGAAGATGATTACAATGAGGCTTTGAAGGCCTTTTTACAATAAACATGAACGCCAAAAACCATAGACATCCAAAAACCTAACCCTAGGAGATGAAGCGCCAAAATTCATGTGGGCCCCGTTTGGGTAAGTTAGTACATCAACTTCCCGGGGTCGTAACTTTTGCATACGATCTCCATTTTAGGCGTATGATAGCTCATTGGAAAGGTATCGTTGAGGATATTAATTTTGTGGGATAAATTATGCCTTTGGATATTATTAAGAACCTTGATATCGAAAAACCTTCATTTAGGCCCTCAAAATGGCCCCAGAAGTCAAAACCTGCTAAAAATAGTAAATTGCCAGAAAACTGTTTTGAGCCAGTCGGAAAAGGTGGGTGGCCACCAATATCCACCTAGATCAAAGATCAATCAGGAAATGAGAGACATCGACCTCCCTGAATTCGTCACACCCGATGACTTTGTCGACTTACACAACATAGTAAAATCGCATAGCGAATAAGACTCATTATAGGTTGAGGAAATAGTGAAGGTAGCCGACATGTCGCCAGGGCAGGTGTAGTAGTTCATGGAGCACATGATCAAAGCTCGAGCCATGTTGCAGTAGTTACGTGCCAGAATAGTCAAGTATCATGCACATGCAGTATATATACGAGGGATCCTTTAGGCCCCAATGGAACAACATAGATTCTTATATGCTAACACATGCGAGGATCTCTTCATCAAGTGGCCAGAGTATGATAAGATTCATCCACTCAAGTGAGATAATTTTATTACTCTTTGAATACTGATAGAAGAAAGCGCCATGTGGTGATTTGTTTTTACTTATATGCACATTAATAGTTATTTTTAGTTAATAGTATGTTATAAATAGGAGATTCGACCTATTAGTAAAAGGTCGATGGTTGTTGCAAAGACTCACATTTTGGATTTTGTAAAGAACTATTTCAGAGCTGCCTTAATTGAGAAGTCATGTTTAGGACCAGAGACAAGTTTGTTTTTTTCATCAAAAGTGCATATGATTGGATGTGGAGAAGAATTATTTATGATTTCATCTCATGAATGGATGTTTTAATGAGTAAGAGATTCTAAAACTATTGATAAGTTATCTGATGCAATGCTTTATATTTCTTATCTTTAATGATGAACATTAAATCATTGTGTTATGATGTGATGGATGATTAGAGTTAAGAGAATTATTTTTCTTGCCATTGTTTATCGCATGTATGTTTTATTTCTGATAAATTGTATCTCAGTCAAATTAGAATACCCGCAAGTCAATGTATTAGTACTAGGCCTGTGGTAGAAAATCATTGTCTGCATGCTATAGTAAAAGGGTTATCCCAAGCTCAGCCTTCTCTAGTAGTTAAGTTTCCCCACTTTGATTACCTAGTTGGTTTATACCAGATTTTATCTTATATCGGTCCCACCTATAGGAGAAAATACAAAAAGAGAACGTCTGAACTAAATGAGAAGCCTTCACAAGAAAACGTAAAGCCCATCGATTAATTGGTCAGATTGCAAGATCCAGAGAACCATTCCACCATTAAACGCTATAGAGTCTAATTGGGCCTCAATGGCGGGTTTCGTTCCTACTATTAGGTAAATGTATTTAGGACCCCTCAACAGAATTGGCGCTAGAAGGAGGGCATGAGAATGAATGGCTGACAATATTTTTGACATAGTATTTCACACAGCCTGTAGATTCAAAATAGCCCACATGCATGGCTAGTCATTCTCAAGACAACCCACACACACTGAGTACTCCCGAAACAAATAAATCACCCTAGAATGAGAAAGGAAATTTGTTCCCTGATATACCCTATGCTCTTCCTCACGAGGATTTAAACCAATTCATAAGAATCACAAGAGCTTATGCCCGACAAATTGATGCACTTCCCTTAGCTCCGTTACTTCCTCGAAGAAAACAAATAAGCAGACCAGTGGTCAAATCTCCTGACCAGGTTTTCATGCACACAGTAGAAGACCTGATAGATTTATCCCTCAATGAAATTGAACATCCTCTTAATCTAATCCCCGAAACACCGGTCGAAAACTACTCCGAGCCCAACAACTTTTTTGAAGAGGAAGGGTTTAACTCAGAACAATCTGAAGACATGGAAGACAACAATGACCGTGATGAAGAAAGGGGAAACCCACCTCATAATAATCAACCTTGGTCGGACAGGGATTCTTTGGAAATCCCTAGATGAGTACACAACTTGCCCCGACATCTAGAAAAGTTACTTCCTAAATTTGACCATGAAACCTCAGGATTTCCTGAAGACCATATCAAAAAATTAATACTAGCTATTAGGTTAATGAATGTCTAACATGAAGATGTAGTTTGCATTTCATTCCCATACACTTTCAATAATTCAGCCTCCACGTCATATTTTAACTTACTTGTAGGATCCATAACTAGTTGGACGAAGTTTCAAAAGGATTTTCTAGACAAATTTGCAAAAAAAACCACTACAGGAGCTTTGATGGCTAAGTTGTTCGCCGCCACTATGAGTTCAAAGGAAAGGGTTAAATATTTTAATCAAATATTTACCACCATCTTAAACAAATTCTAGCCCGAGGCTAAACCTACTCAAGAGTTGCAACTTGATGTATACGCTAATGCTCTCCCAGCTTCTATTTCCATGTTTGTGAAAAGGGCTTCCAAACGAACCTTAGCTAAAAATTTTGAAGAAGCCAAAATGATAGAGTTCCAAATGAAAGGATGTAAAGAAGGCCAGATCTCTTTAGTTAAGAAATAAGTTCAACCTCCTCCCAGGAGAGGACTACTTCTGACTAGACCCTCAGGGAAACAAATAGAACAAGGTCCCGAAAATGGGAGTGGGGACATAGAGGACCTACAACGCATGGTCAAGAAGTTGTCAAACGAAATCATAGAGATGAAGAGAATTGCAGGGAAGGGAAACCAAGGCCAGAGTCCCTATAATATTTTCTTTAAAAGGAACCCGCATTTCAAATAAATCGAACCTCCCCCCGCCAACGTAAACATCGATCTTGTAAATGTAGCATCTAACTCTTTCTATACCTATCATCAGGATAATCACTTTGAAAGAGACTACCCTCAATGGGTGCGTGCCATGAATTTGATGGCCAATTGGTTTCTAGATGAAGTCTCCCTAACCGAACAATCAAGAAGCTCAGCTATGAATATTGTCGAATAGGAAGAGGTTGATCCACCGGAAGAAACAATCATGTTGATATGGGACCCTAATTTACCTATGACTTCTGATGACCTATTTGAAGTTCAAGAACTTCCCACAGAAGTCTTGGTTGTACAAACATGAACTAGGGGTCAAACAATCTCAACCGACCTCACTACGACCCAAACGTTTGGAGGAAGACCAACTCCTGATTACCCGAAAGCACATTTTTCTCCCCGAAGAAACCCTATAAACATCCATACACGAGAATCACCCAAGCTAGACTACAACATAGTAGAAGAATTGAAAAAATTGAAGGCAAACATATCAGTCATGGACATGTGTAGAATCTCTCAGCAAAAGGAATTTCTTTTACAAGAATTAAGGTCAATAGAAAACCCTATGAAAAGCACCAACCAAGGAGGAAATATAACTCCCATGGTTCTAAGGAATAAACCAACTGTGAACACTTGCTCCGAAGATAAGAAGGGAAAACCTTTTGTCCCGTCGTTCCTGTTGACGTTTGAAGTCTTCAACATTAATATCCATAATTGTTTAGTTGACTTGGGAGCATCCTCTAATGCCATGCTATTATCTATCTGCAAAACATTAAATGTGGTCCCTCTCAAAAGTGATAAGCATGTTATACAACTAGACATAACCCAGGTGAAATTTATGGGAGAGCTCAAAGATGTAATGATCATAATAGCGACACACACTAAATTCGTGCAAGTAATTGACATAATTATAGTAGATATCTGAGAAGCTTATGGATTGTTGTTAAGTCGAGATTGGTCTGAGAATTTAAATGGATACTTTAGTACAGACTAGGCTCACCTTTGGTTTCCATTAAAGGGGCACACAAATATGATCAATATTGATAGGGAAAGATATCTAAAACACATGGTCACAGACTTAGAAACCCTAAATGAACCCTCATCAACAGATTTCACCATGCCAGGAAATTATTCCTGTGACTTTGATTTTGGGAATTTCTCCTCTCTCTCATCTGATGTCCCTCATACTCAAAACTTTGAAATGATTTTTCAAGATAAATTGCCGACGATGGCAGAGGAAACCATTTTTTGTCAAGAACCTGTGTCAGAAATCACGGAACAAACAACATGAGAAGAGGAAAGTGACACGAAAGAGGAAGCTGATAGGTTTTTCCCACAAGTTTGGAATTTATACTTTGATGGCCCTAAATCGCAAGAAGAGTTGGGGGCAAGGTTCATACTCATTGATCCAAAAGGAAAATGACATTTATGTCCTGTAGACTAGAGTTTGAATGCACAAACAATATCGTCAAGTATGAATCTCTAGTACAAGGGTTAAAGAAATCCATGGACTTAAACATCAAAGAATTGAAGGTTTTCAAAGATTCTGAAATCATCGTTAGACAAGTAAGGAATACTATACATTGCAACTCTCCACACCTAAATAATTACCAATAGGAAGTGCACAGGGTAATGGAACATTTTAAATCCTTCAACATTACAACAATCCCCATAACAAAGAAAATTAGTGTTGACTCTCTGGCCACCGCTGCCTCAAGGCTATCACCGCTAGAAGACTATGAAGCCTCCCGGTTCACTGTGGAGTTACTCTACAAACCGTCAATGCCTAACAATATTTCGAATTGGAAGGTCTTTGAAGGAGATGAATAGATTATATTTTTTTTGACCAATTAGGATTATTTTAGAGACTTGGCTATCGACGATGAGATATTCCTGGAAAAATCAGCAGAAACGGACCCTCAGACAGATCAACCAACTGATAAAACAAGGTCTCACACGATACCGAAGGGAATAGACAATTTAGAAAACCTGTTTGACCTAAGGGAAAGATTTAAAGGGTCAAAGAAAGCGAAGACAGGTAGTTCATGTCCCATGCATGAAACTATAAATCTCGGGACCTCGAAAAATGCCAAAAACATAAATCTCGGCAAGACAATATCTAAAGAGGAAAGGAAGGCCTATCTCAAACTTTTCATACAATATCAAGATGTCTTTGCATGGTTCTAGCGAGATCTGAAAACTTATGATACCCATATCATTCAACACACTATCCCTTTAAAACTTGAAGTAAAACCCTTCCAACAAAAACTCTAAAAGTACCACCCATCCCTGGAGCCCCTCATGTGTCAGGAGTTAAAGAAACTATTAGATGCCAAAATTATCTTCCAAGTTAGACACTCTACATGGGTCGCAAATTTGGTTCCTGTAAGGAAAAAGTCTAGGGAGATCCACCTACGCATAGATTTCGAAAAAATCAATAGAGCTTCAAAGAAGGACAATTATCAAGTCCCACCAATGGAGAAACTCTTGCAGACCATGTGTGGCTCTGATATTTTCTCCCTACTACATGGTTTCTGAGGTTACAACCAGGTTCTAGTTTCAGAAGAAGAGTGCTTGAAAACTATCTTTCGAACCAAGTGGGGAACCTTCGCTTATAAATGCATGCCCTTCGAGTTAATCAATGCAGGGGAAACCTTCTAGAGGTCCATGGATGTAGCATTTTGTGGACTGATAAAAAAATGTGTTGTAGTCTACTTGGATGACGTAAATGTGTATTCAAAGAACAGAGAAGATCACATCCAACACTTAACCCAGATTTTCGAAAGGTGTAGAAAATATGATATATCCTTAAACCCTAAGAAAACTATTTTCGTTGTCCAGGAAGGTCAGTTGTTAGGCCACATTATATCTCAAGTAGTAATTCCAATAGACCTATAAAGGATTAAGTCTATCACACAACTTCCATTACCTCACAACAAAAAGGTTATGCAATCATTCTTTGGGAAAATCAATTTTGTGAGGAAATTCACCCCCGGTTTCATTGAAACTATCAAACCCTTACAAAAAATGATTCATAAAGATGTTGAGTTTAAATGGGATGATGAATGAAAGAGGGATTTCAACAATATTAAGACTACAATATCCCAGGCTCCAGTGTTACGAAGTCCCAATTTCAACAAATATTTCTTTCTCTACACTTTTTCCTCCGACCAATCACTAGCTGTAGTATTGACTCATAAGGATGATGACAAAAATGAAGCCCCAGTATCATTCATGAGCACTAATATCTAAGGGGACGAACTAAATTACCCCTCTATAGACAAACAGGCTTATGCGGTATACAAGGCAGTGAAACATTTCAGGTCTTACATCCTTAAGAATCATACCAAAGTCATAGTGCCTCACCCTGCAGTCCGATCCCTATTCACTCAACAGGAGATGGGGGAAAGAAGAGGAAACTGGATGGTAGTATTCCAAGAATTTGATCTATATATAAAACCTACTAAACTCGTTAATGGGCAAGGGTTATGCAAACTGGTAGTTGAAGCCCAGGACCAAGTGAATGACGACCCCAGATGGGACAATGAAATGGCATTATGGTGTGGCGAAGATTTATACGTCTCCCTAGAGGAAGAGTCTTGGTACAAGAAACTGACTTATCTCCTACATAATGGGACTTGCCCAAAAAACCTAAACCCTAGGGAAAGGAGAGATCTCAGGTTAAAATCCGCACAATTGTTCCTCATAAATTCGGTACTCTTCCATGTTAATTATGATGGGTTACTTTTAACATGTCTCGAACGTGAAGATGCAGACAAAGTTATGAAAGAGCTCCATGATGGTCTTGTTGGTGGGAATTTTGTAGGAAATACTATTGCTCATAAAATACTGAGAGCTAACTACTATTTTCCCACTCTATTCAGAGACACTCACACATACGCTAGAAACTGTAAGACTTATCAGATAAGTGCAGGGAGGGAGAAGAGAGTAGTTGTCCCACTCCAACTGATGGTCGTTTCTAGGCCATTTGAGAAATGGGGGTTAGATATCATAGGAGAAATTACACCAAGTTCTTAAAAACAACATAGATACATACTAAATGCCATGGATTGTTTCATGAAATGGGTAGAAGCCATCCATCTGACTCATGTAAACGAAAATGTGGTGATCCAATTCATATAAAAATAGTTGATCACAAGGTTTGGTGTACCTTTCTCCCTTGTTTTTGATAATGCAACTTACTTTTCTTCCACCTTATTAACATATTTTTCTCTAGACAAAGGAATCATAATCAGATATTCTACAAACTACTATCCATGGGGGAACGATGTGGTAGAACCAACTAATAAGAACCTAGTGAGGATATTGAAGAAAATAGTTGTAGACAACCAGAGAAATTGGCACAATTCACTTCACAATGCTTTATGGGTTGATAGAGTTACACCCAAGGAAGCTATAGGGAATTCCCCATACTTTTTGGTATACAGATATGAATCCATTCTCCCGAACGGGCTATATCTTCCATCTCTTCAGCTTGCTTAGAATTCCAAAGGACAACCCTCATCAGTCATACAACAAAGAATTGATACCCTCCTCATTTTGGAAGAAGAAAGGGATAAAGATAAATCAAAGTTCATATCTCACCAGCAGATAGTTAAAAGGTGGTTTGATAAGAATAAGGCTAAAGAGAATAATTTTGAAGTAGGAGACTTAGTTATGAAGTGGGACAGAGCAAATGAGCCTAAAGAAAAACATTATAAGTTTCATAATCTATGGATCAGACCTTTCTAGGTGGCCTAGAAAATTTTAATAGGCATGTATCGACTCCAGAATATGAGGGGAGAACCTGACGCCCTCTTGGTGAATGGTCAATCCCTAAAACAATATTTCCATTAAAAAAAAAAAAATGTTGTTTTTATTTTTTCATGGTGTTTATTTTAGATACATCGATTGTGAAACACATTTTTTGTTTTATCTTTTTCTATTGTACTTCGTCACTTTTGAAGATGGTGTTTAGCAAGACAATGTTTGACCTCAAATCATGTGATATGACGAACTCTGTTCCTAACTCATCACTCACATACAACACAAGAAATGTTGGGGAACTTGCGATTGTTTCAAGGGGTTTTGTATCTAACCTGTGCAAATGAACAACTTTGGAGAAAGCAGAAGTGTCTTCCTGGTGGTTTGGTGAAAGCTTAAGGGAAATATGGTGATATGAAAAAGACTACATGTACCTCAGAGACATATCTAGCAAGTTTCATGTTAACCATTTCATTTTGCAAACAACAAACATCATCCTCTCCCACTCGCTCAAGGTATTCTGCTGAAATAAAAGTCAACTATATCAAACAAGCGCACAATATGAGAGGGTATGCAGATAACTCCTCTGGGGCTATGGAAATTCATTAGAAGTGGAACAACACCGTAGCAAGTGAAGAAGGGTAACTAAAGTCTTAGTGCCAGTGAATGCTTTACTAGACTCTTGTTAAAGGGGGCGTGAGTCAGGGTTATAGGAAACAAAGGTTGAATAAAGGTTGGAAATCCCATAGGCAGGCTCGGATGCATCAACCAGGGAAATTTCAGATGTAAGGGTAAAATAGGCTCTGATAAAAACCCGTTAAGTGTTTAACCAGATTTTCGATCATCCGATCCTGAGGAAGGAACGCAGATTCTAATTTCTCCCTGTAAGTTGCCATTGGTTGAGTAGTCAACACATCCTAAAAAGCATATGTCAATTTTTTACTTTTTGGGTACCACTTGATCTTTGCACTATCTGATTCGACTTCATTTTTGTGAAAATGTTTTTCCTTTTGATTATTATCATGACTCTCAGTAGATTTTTAGGACTATTTTAAACCTATGAAACCCCATGACTTAAGGAATTAACACATGAACAAAGAATCAAAAGTCAAAACGCTTCACTCGACACACTCAGATTCGGCATTGGAAGGAATTCAACATAGAAAAGAGCCACTTGAGAAACCTCAGTCACCAAGCGTTGATCTCCTTTGGCATCGACAAAAGGAAGTTTTTTTTTGCACCAAGGTTTTGCGTAAGGATATCTTTGATAACCGATTTCTCTTCGGCATCATTAAAAGACGAGGCGAATAGTCGTTAACCAAGAAAGAAAAGATATCGTCGATAGCCGATACCCAACACACGCATTGGAATCGGGGAAGACCTAAAAGGAAAGCAACGAACATTCTGACCATGCTAAAGAGTTCCCCTGATCTCTGATCCCTAATGCATTTTGGCATCGGGAATTTTCCGAGGAAGTTAATCCGAAGAAAAACATGTGATAGGTTTATCCCCGATTGCCAACCCCCGATACCTTTTTAGCACCAGCGAGCCCAGGTTCGTTTTAGAATGTGCAACTTCAATAAATTCCCGAATCTGATTAATAAACGTGAATTAGGTCACTGGTCTTCAACGCCACGTGCCTTTGCTGGATTGGAGAACTGTACGATATAGTTTCTCCTCGAGTCATCTATGGTTCCCTAGGTCCAAGTCACACCTTCGAGTCAGATTTTCCACGATGTCATTATAAGATGAGATTGATCAACGCCAGATATTTTGCAAGGGACATCGACGAAAATGTTCATAGCACATCCCCAACCCATGATTCACCCATTGAAAAAGAGACATGATGGGACATTTTAGCATTAGATATGATTAGATTTTGGGCATTTAAGGGGATAATTAATACCAAATCCCTCATTAGTTCCTACCTCATGCACAAATCAAAACAGTTGTTTAAAATATCCGATAGAATACATCACCCTCGCACCTCCTCCATCAACCCACGATGAATTTAAGTTACAGAGATTCGGTGACATATTTGTTTAAATTGCACTCATCACCCGAATTGAATGGCTGATGTGACATGGCAAGTTCTTCACTGGTTTAAATTATCTTGAGCCGTTGTAAGCAGAATCATTCTGTGTGCAAGGAAATTCATAGCATCTGGAGAAGCGAGATGAGTAATTCAAAATCTACATAGATCCAATGAGTATCAAATAACCAGGTTTAGCAACATTTACAGGTATGTACCCAAGTCTGTGGATTTTACATGTTTACACTTCATATATTTTTATCCGGTTTGTTTTTTACACAGTGTCTAAAATTTTAGTTTGATTGCAGGAATAATGCCTCCAAGAAAACCAACCACTAGATGATCGTTGAGGGCACCAAAACTGAAAGAACCAGAGTTGGGTGAAGGATCCTCTCCAAGGCTCGCAAATCAATTAGAATACACTCCAAGACCAGAACCTGTCATCAAAACAATGACAAAGAATATTTTTACTTAGCCTCCGGCCTTTAGAGATATAGAACCAAGCACTGGGTTCAAAGCGACACTCCCACATTGGGGAGAGCTCTTTAAAAAAATCAACTAGGAAGAATACCCAGAATATATCCCACACAACGACCCATATGTGAGGGCGCTTGATGACGAGGTGTTTCCAAATATCCAATGGTCGTACCTGCACATGGTAGAAAGAAGAACCCCCGTCTTTCCTTGTATAAAACTTCTGAAGTGGCTCATTGAACACACAGACACACATAAGTGTTTTATCAATGATGACAATGGTGGTTGTGTCGAAGTGTTCTTACTGGTCGAATTCCAGAAGTATTACAAGCTTAGAGACCCTGAGGAGCGACTGAACATAGATTTTGTCGTACAATTCTATGAACGCCATGACACCATCTGGGTGATGGCCTCATGGTGGAGGGAAGACAAGAAATACACCAACCGGAGCACCAGATGGTACCAGACGACCAACTTAAGGGAGTCTTACATCTACTTGATGGCTCTCATCTGCCACATATATGGAGAGAAGGATTGCTCTAGATTTTTAGAGGCATGGATGCCCTTAGCTTATATAGTGAAAATTTCGGGGAGAAACTTCAACTTGGGAGCCATCATTTCTAATCAAATAAGAATCTACATACAACAAGCTCAGAATCTAAAGGAAGGAGAGACACCAACCTTCTACATGCCTTCATATTTACTAGATGTCATGTGCACTAGAAACATTTTCGTCGGCCTGAACCTGAGCTGTCATGTCGCAGAGCTCCCAGTCCATGTATATTTCAGCATCCTATGTAAGAACAGGTACAATAAACATTAATCCCTCTTCTGCGATGAATTCATTGCACATATTTATTTCATTCTTTTTAAGAAATAATGCCAGAGACTATCGTGTGTGGCAAAAATTATGATAGCAAAGGTCGGCCAATGATACTTGGACAAGCGCGACACCTACATCAGGGTGTTCGAGGCCACCGTAGCACCACATCTCCTACCAATGCATATCCCTGACCATCTCATAGTGGGAGAGATATGCTACCAAACAATATTGCAAGGTTACAACGCCACCCTGGTCAAGGATAAGAAGCGAGCATTCATGCCTTATGGTTTCCATGTAGGTTTCTACATGGTGAAGGACACGAATCAAGCCAAACAAGAAGGGCTAATCCAACTAGAGTTCAGATTCCAGATAGGCTGATTCCAAAAGAATGACCCAAAGGGTCTGGTCTTGAAAAATTCTTCGCAATTGTTGTCCTGCTGGCCATACGCCCATGACAAATTTGAAGATGAAATATTCACAGAAAATTCCCAAGACTGGGACGCGGTGGTGGCAAGGATGGATGACCCCAAAATGAACAGGTTTAGATCCATGAGCTTGGATGAATATATGAAAACCATAGAGAAATTAGCTCAAGAGTCCCTTAGAGATAGGGAATAAATGATAACGTTCAAAGCAGCAGAGGTTCCCCTGGTAGCTCTGGTGCAGGATAAAGGTTTCCCTATGACACGGGATGCACGGGAAAGGGGGTTTATCATGATCGAACAAGAACAATGAATAATTGATCAGTTGCAAGATGACCCAGACCTGACAGGAATGACCAGGTCCCCTATCGACAACCTAGATGAAACCCAGACAGGCCCAAGTGACCCATGAACTAATAGACATTCATGAAATTGTCGAGTTAGAAAACCCTGAAACTACAATGCCGCAGGCCAGATCACTAAGGGGTGTTTCAACTCAGTGGAAGACAATCAAAACATTAGGGAGATAAAGTGCACCAAAACCCCTCAACAAATTGATAAACATCTATGATGATGAAGAGAGCCCGTAGGTATCCCTGGTGACCCCTGTATAGATCATAGAGGAAAAAGAGCTAGAGAAGGCATCTTCCCCATCTTCTGATGCTCAAATTCATCTTCCACAGAATGAACAAGAGGTTGATAGTGTCTTAGACACTAATCTACCCGATGCACCAGAGACCCAAGCAGATAGTCCGAATGACAAGCCAGGATCGGGTGAACAAAAGGAAGAAGCTCCACAGCAGGAAATCAACGTCTCAACGACGAATAATCAAGTAAGTACCAAGCCTACCCTCGATGCCTCAATTTCAATTGGTTCTCTGCTTCTCGATGAGAAACAAATAGAATCCATACTTTCATAACAAAGAGAGGAAGTTCAAGAACCCATCCTTGAACAAATATATACCATCGGGAGCCTGGGAAATATGCTTACCTGGGGAGATTAGCAAATCCCCGAACTCGTGGATGAAATTGCTAACATGCATGCCATCGCTTATGACTAGAAAAGAAAATATATCATACAAAGAACCACCAAGAAGAGGAGGATCACTCTAGATCGCTCTATCCTCATCACCGCAGAGGAAAATATGATAAATATAGAGCATGCCAAAACATCTAAACTTATCGGCGTAGGGATGGAAATCACAGATGCCACCCTGAACAGAGAAAAAAGACATGAAGAGGAGTTGTGAAAAAAGACATGAAGAGGAGTTGTTTTTTTCTCTGAAAGAATTGGAACATTTGTGTCACTTGGAAAAGTATTACCAGGACACCACACAGGTCACGGTGTTCCTAAGGAGTGAGTTCAAGGAGGCCTACAAAAAATTTACAAATGAATGACACCTATTCACTGCAAGGATAATTGAGCTTCAAGAAGACACCCTCATGGAACTGGCGACGTGCAAGGATATGGAGAGGTGGTATGAAAAAGCACACCAAGCTGTGGAAAGGATCGACTATATCAGCGCAGTGAAACAAGGTCAAGACACTGAAGACCACAACATTTGGGTACTAAACAAAGGCAACATCGACCGCATAAGGAAATCAACCAAATATTGGGTAAAAATGGCTTAGGAACCTCATCAAGAAATCCAAGAGAAATGGGTCGAATGTGAGAAAAGCTGGACCAAGATCAATCGGGAAATGAGAGACATTGGCCTCCCCGAATTCGACACACCTGATGACTTTTTCGACTTGCATGACATAGTCAAATCACGTGCCGAATAAGACTCATCATGGGATGAGGAAATAGAGAAGGTAGATGACATGGTGCTAGGGCAGGTGCAGAATTTCATGGAGCACCCGATCAAATATCGAGCCATGTTGCAGTAGTTAAGTGCCAAAATAGTCAAGTATTGGGCACAAGCAGTAGAGATACGAGAGATCCTTTCAGCCCAAATGGAACAATATATATTCTCGTATGCTAACACATGCGAGGATATATTCATCAAGTGGTCAGAGTACGAGAAGATTCATCCACTCAAGTGAGATCATTTGATGACTCTTTGAATACTGATAGAAGAAAGCACCATGTGGATAATTTTGTTTTACTTAGCTGCACTTTAATAATTATTTTTAGTTAATAGTATGTTATAAATAGGAGAGTCAACCTGTTAGTAAAAGGTCGATGGTTTTTGCAAAGACCCTCATTTTTTATTTTGTAAAGAACTATTTCATAGCTTCCTTAATTAAGAAGTCATGTTTAGGACCAGAGACAAGTTTGTGTTTTTCATCATAAGTGTGTATGATTGGATGTGGAGAAGAATTATTTATGATTTGATCTCATGAATGGATCTTATAACGAGTAAGAGCTTCTAAAACTATTGATAAGTTATATGATGCAATGCTTTATAGTTCTTATATTTAATCATGAAAAGTAAATCATTGTGTTATGATGTGATGGATTATTAGAGTTAAGAGAAATATTTTTCTTGCCATCATTTATCGCATGCATGTTTTCTTTCTGATAAATTGTATCTCAGTCAAATTGGAATACCAACAGGTCAATGTATTAGTACTAGGCCTATGGTAGAAAATCATTGTTTGCATGCTAGAGTAAAAGGGTTATCCCAAGATCATCCTTCTCCAGTAGTTAAGTTTCCCCACTTTGATTACCTAGTTGGTTGATACCGACTTTTATCTTATATTGGTCCCACCTATAGGAGAAAATACAAAAATAGAACGCTCGAACTAAAGGAGAAGCCTTCACAAGAAAATGTAAATCCCATCGATTGATTGGTCGGATCGCAAGATATGGAGAACTATTCCACCATTAAATGCTATAGAGTCTAATTGGGCCTTGGTGGCCAGTTTGGTTCCTATTGTTGATTTAAAGGTATTTAGGACCCCTCAACACATTCTCAAGGATTTTGTTAAATGTTTCTACTGTTCCATTTTCCTGTGGGTGATATGGAGTGGTGTTTTGATGATGGAATTCAAATTCTTCAGTCATATCCTGAATGGTGTTGTTAATGAAGTGAGTGCCTTGGTCGCTCATCAAAATTCTGGGGCAACCAAATCTAGTGATTAATTGTTCAAATAGAAAGTGTTTTTTTGTTTCTGAGCTGCAATCCTTCATCGGTGCTAATTCTGCCCATCTTTTCAGGTATTCTGTCGCGGTGATAATGTACATTTCTCCTGTTCTTTTTTCTGGTGGGTTGATTGGTCCCACAAATTCAATTTCCCAGTTGTCGAATACCTGCAACATTACCTATGGTTGCAATGGCATCTTGTCCCTTCGATTAGGTTTACCAACCCTCTAACAGATATCACATCTTTGGTGGTACTCTTTTGAGTCTCTGTGAATGGTCGGCCACCATAGCCTTGTGCGCTTAACTTCTGCACGGTAGGTTTTCCTACGTAATGTCCTCCTACTATTCCCTTGTGGGATTTTGCTAAAATCCTTGGTATTTCATGTTCTAGCACATATCTTCGCAAGATGATATATGTGCCCATTTTGTATAAGTGTCCTGTGATCAATTGATAGTCTGCAGCCCAGACTACCAGGTTTTTCTTCTACGCAGTGTTATATTCCTATGGCGCAATACCTGTGATCAAGTACTGGATGATATCTACAAAGTATTCATCAGCGATATGGACTGAAAATAACTGTGCATACAGAAATTTCTCCTCTAGGTGTGTAGGTTCTTCTCCATTCACGACAATTGATAGGTGGTCAGGTCCTGCATTCAACTTTCCTATCTTGAGTATTACTTCAAAATCAAACTCTTGAAATAGTAGTAACCATCGACAGATTCTCCCCCAAACATTGGCTCGTTGACTAGGTATTTAAGGGTTGAGTGATCTATGAACATCTTAAAATGTTTTCCCAATAAGTAATGTTTGAACTTATGCAGTGTGTATACCATAGCTAGGCCTTCCCTCTCTGTAGTGTTATAATTCTTCTCTGATTCTGATAGTTTTCTTCTCTCACACGCTATAGGATGATCCAAATATGCTTCTCCTGGTTGTGCCAAAATATCTCCAAGTGATATAGTTGATGCATCGACATGTACGTGGAATGTATTTTCCCAGTTTGGAAATACTAGTATTGGCGCGGTGACCATATTTTCTTTCATCGTATCTAGACCATGTTGACAATCTTCATTCCATTGAAACTTTATAACTTTCCTTAACAGTTTATCTATTGGCACGGTAATCTGTGCGTACCCTTTGATAAATTTTCTGTAGTATCATGTGTGTCCCAATGTAGCTCTTAATTGACGAACTGTCCTTGGTGGTGACAAGTTAACAATTACTACAATCTTTGCAGGATCTACTAATAAGCCTTGTTCGCATACTATATGGCCCAATAGTATCCCAAACAGTGTTTTGAAGATACACTTCTTGATGTTTATTGATATCTGACACTGCCTGCACCTTTCTAACATCAGTCGTAATACCTCTACATGTTCTTTCAACAAAATATAGACTCTCAAATCGTCCAAGTATACCTCTAGAAACTGGTGGATAAATTCCTTAAATGCAACGATGACTACTATGGAAAATATTGTTTGTGCATTCTTTAGTCCAAACAACATGATTGTGTACTAGTAGGATCCCCATTCTGTAGCAAATGTGGTCTTGTATATTTATTCCTGTACTATCTTAATCTGGTGGTATCCTGAGAATCCATCAGTGAATGAGTAAACTTCGTGTGCTCCTACGTTCTTGAACACTTCGTCCATGAAAGGTGTAGGGAACGGGTCATGTAGGCATGCATCATTCAACTTCCTCAAGTCGACGCATATTCTTATCCCACCTTGTTTTTTCTCCTGAACTATCGTCGGGCTTATCCATTCCGATTCTTCCATAGGTTCTATGATTACAGCTTCGAGCATTCTATTGATCTCATCTTTAACTTTCTTCTTATATATCGGGTTTAGTCTGTATGGTCGTTGTCTGATCGGTCTTGCTTTAGCTCTGAGTGGTATCTTCATTTCTCCTAGCTCTCCCAATATACCCTTCATTTATGTAAATATTATGGGGAACAGATCATTGTACTCATGTAGTAACTCTATTATGATTTCTACTGTTTTCTCATCCCAGTAATCTCCAATATTGGCCATTTTGGGATTCTCAACTGTCCCAATGTTGAATTTCTCCATCTTGATTGGTGCAACAATTACTTATGATTCTAGAGGTGTAACTTCCACTTCTCTTTTGCCTTATGCTTCCTCGATATGAATATCACATGAATCGTCTTCATCTGGTGCTTCTTCCTACACATGGTAGCATGACAATAGTTATTTAACTATCTGTTTATTCCACCGTTGTTCTTCTGTTATGAGTTCGAATTCTAGTTCCTTAATGAATATCACTCCTCTTATCTGCTTAAGTGTTGCATCTATGTTGGGGTTCTCATGCTTGAATGAGAAAGTGACGGTAAAATTTTGTTGTAGAACTATCCAGTTCAAAGTTCCTCTGTGTAGTTCCTAGTTTGTATACTAGTTTGTTGGTATGCCTTCTAAGGCGTGTACAAAATGATGAGGCCATTTCTTTGGGGGTGTCATTTTACAAAACATTCTGCACTTCTCCAAGTGTTCCACTAGTGCCCCCTGTCCATCGTACTTCTTATGTTGTTTGATTCTATGTTCTGTGCCAAACCTTATGCACAGTAACCGCTTACATTGGTACCAATCCTTGATTGTTTCCTTGTGTGCACCCCACCATCTTGCAAGTGTGGCCTTGAGTGCTATATCGAGTGCTAAGAGTCTCTGTTTTTCTAACACTTCATCCTCATACTATGCCAATAATACTTCTATATCATTCACTCCGTGGAAATTGGGCGGTTCTCTTATCTTTGTGCCTACCCATCTTACCGCGAGGTCTATTATTGCACACCTTCTTGTGGAAACTTTGTGTAGTGTTTGTTGCTAGTTTCTAATCCTGTATCCGAGTCTGTTTCACATGAAGTAATGCTCCACCAACTAAGTATGCCATCTGCATTTGGGTTTACGTAATCCTTGTCATGCTCAATTGTTTTGTACAATTGGCTAATTTCCTCCATGTCCAAGTAAGTAGGTTCTACAAACCTTTCCCCTTATGATGGGTGTAATGGCGCGATGACCCTGTATTCTCCTGACTCAAATGTCATTTTTTGTGTCTTTAAATTGATTATGGACTGGTAATACACCCAATCCAAGCCAAGAAATGATGGATATGGTGTTATTCCTTCCACTATTTCAATTAATTTAAATTCTTCTTTAGTGCGCACTCCATCCAGGTCTACTATTACTCCTTTCAGTCTACCAATTGGCATAACTCTCTATTGGTTTGCTAGTTTCAGTTGGAAAAATGAATATCCTAATGTGGGCTCTCCCATACATTACCATGTCTTCTTTGGTAATACATTGAATTCGGATCCTAGATCCTGTATGATATCTCCCATGTTGATATCTCTATGCTACATTTTTCTAATATATTTTGCAATATGTTGATAATGGATGGATCATTCAATAGTTTTACACATGATTGTAAAAATCCTTTTATTGTACTTCCTTGTCCCAGGGGATGCATTTATTTGGTATGATCCAACGATGGAGGCATCTCGTACTCTGGCTCTCCCTTGATTTTCTACGCAGTTGAAGTCAATGTGTTGTCTTGCTTCATGAATTATTGTCTAGCTTGTTTAAATATTTCCTTCTCATTCTACACATCGAACTGTCTCCTTGGTTCAACATTCTTCTTCACCCACTGATGTTGTACCAGTAATTCTTGTCAGACTGCATCGTTTCCTATTTTAACTCCCCCATGCATAACTATGTTGATGTTTCATCCTTCATCCCTTGCTTCGGCTGAAATCCATTGAACATTTTGGTTGTTCTAATTCCTCTTTTCCTGGATCTTCCTTAGTAACGTACGACATTATTTCATGTCATGATCCGATGCGTGAAAATACGTACAAGTTGTCGGTGGAAGTGGGCATTCTCTTGCATAATGTCCCAACTGTTGATAGTTGTGACATACCATTGGTCCTCTACCTCTTCTAAAACCTCCTGTTGCTCTTCCTTGACCTCCGTAGCCAGCTTGATCTCCTCTCGGTGCGTTATACTGAGGCGCCTGATTGTACTGCACGATATTGTACTGAGGTTGTGTTGTGTTGTACTATGGCTGCATGGTATTATATTGTTGCTACATAGTATTATACCGTTGTTGCGCAGTTTTGTATGGAGCTAGAACTTGGTTAAACTGTGGTGCATCTTGTCTAGTCATCATTTATACATGCACCCTATATTCTTATGATGTCCTCTCTCGCATAAAATACATAGTTCTACAATCTTTGTCATCATGGCCCACTGACTTGCAAAAGTTGCAATATGAACTCTTTAGGACCATCTGATATTTTTGCATCATTGGGTAGTGATATGGATCGTGGCCTGGTTTTTTACAATTTTTTCACCATAGTCCTCCTGTTGGTAATGGATTTGGCATTTCCACTTCCATATACTACATGAATGTTGGACATTTGTTCTTTTACTATCCTTCCATCCTGCATGTGGTACACCAAACAACTTCTCATTTGTCCATACTTTTTTTTTGGTTTAGCTGGAACATTAAATTATTCAAATCCTCCTTCAGTTCTTCGATGGCTGGATCCATATGATGATATTGGTTTTATTCTAGTTGCACGGATGCCTGTAGATCTACTATCTGTGTTCAAAAATTTTGTTGTCACAATGGTTATTTTAAGTGTGGTAGAAGTGAATTGACGAATAGGTTCCTGTGTTGCATATCGTTCATGAGATATTTTAATTTTCGTTTCAGTTGCTTGAATCAAAGGTCAATATCTCATACAGATTCTCCTAGATTCTGTCTAATTTCTATCATCTCATTCATGTACTAATCTTCTGAACTTGGCTTCTGAAACTCATTTATCAACAATTTCTTAATGTTTGCAATTGTTCTGGTTGTCCCTGGTGGATTTTTTGTAGCTAAACTCATATACCAATCCAGTGTGCGATCCCTTAGTGTAATCGCTAGCTATGAAAGTTTAGTATCTTTGTCTGTGATCTATTTTTCTTCCTAAATATTTTCACAGATGAACAAATGTTTTTTCGGGTCCTCCGACTCTTCTCCTTTGAATTCTGGTAACCTGATGGTGGGATCATGTCCTGCCATCGTGAATGTTGAACTACTACCTCCATGCGGTGTAGATACTTGACTAGTGTTTCTTGAACTGGCTCCTCTAGTTGTTGTTCCTTCTGTATATGTACTTCTTGTTGTCTTTCTTCTCCTAAAATTTGGTTCTCTAAACGATGGTCTTCTCTTTGGTGTATTAGTCGCACATGGGTTTATGGGTTCCACACTGACATTAATATGGATAGGATTTTTTCCTTCTCTTCCTGCTCTTGGATCTCTCGTCTTCCTCTCATATGTTGCACACATAATTTCCTCAATATGATCCACACCCCAGAGATCCTCTACCTCTTCTTCATCACTTTCCAAGCCTTCTCTCGTGGCTACAGATCTCTTCTTGGTATTCACCTTATATTGGTAGGGTACTCCACTGCACATCGTTCCATTTGTCTCCATGATCTGATTGATCTAGTCATCATCCATCATGATTGGTTCCAAGGGTTCCTCCTTCTTTCCCTTATCATTTCATCCTTCCATTTCTCCTTCCATTTATCCTCTTCCTTTTAGTGCTTCCCCCCTTCCCCCATGCACACATGGAAGTTTAGTTGTCTGACCCCATCGTCATTACACCTTTGTTGTATAGAAATATATTAATATAAGTATACACCGATCTAATATACCTTCCTCGAGGCCCATGTGGAAACTTTTTCTTCGTTGCGTTGTACGAATTTGTTGTATCGACTGCAAATTTTGTTATAAAGCATGCTACAATAATGTTGAGACAAAAATCTATTGCACGGGTGAATGTTTTGTTCACCTGTTGTAACTGCTCAATCTGTACTGAGGTCCAATCTAGCTTTCAGATCTGGTTTGTTTCATGGTTATCATTCAACCTTAATATCCACTCCTGCAATAAGTGTGGAAAATCACAGAAAAAGACTTCTTGCAAATCAATAAACACATATTTCTCAAGATATTTGCGTGGTGTTACTCTAGGGTTTTGTTTATATTTCTGTGCAAACTCCAAATCTTTTGTCTTCAGCCATCTTTCAATCTCTAATTTTGTGGGATTCCATGGTATCAACATCCCCTTCTAGCAGCTCATTCTTTTCTCCTTCCCATCATCCAATTCAATATTCTTTTGACCCACCTTCCACAGACCTTACAGATCCCATCTACTCAATCCTATATTATTCCAACCAATGATAATGGAACCATTTGTTGGTTACTATTTATATGTATGAGTTTATATCTTCAACTTGATTGACCCAGGGTTCATGTCTACTGGGGTTTTAACAAAACCTCTAAAACTATTGTCCCTCCTAGTAAACCAGAAGGCAACACAGTGCACATAGGGAACTGTGTAGTCTCACCCGAGATAGTATTAATGAGTGGATGCAATACTCATGTGTTTGCAGCCCATGATTGACTGGATATCTGAGGAGTGTGCGCTGAGAGTTCTATTTCAACTTATTAACGCAATAAATTTTCATTCACGATTATGCATGGAATATAATCAACTCATCCATTTAGCATATCAAAAACTACTTAAAACAGTAAAGAAACACACACATTCAATCAAATAACTCAGGGATTCACCCCCTCCTGGGATACATCCACAAATATATGTCTCTCAAGTGCTTTTATTATAGTATTTCCAAAACTACAACACCGCACACTTTACAACTCTTTCCACAGGGTCAAGATCTATTATGAGGCGGACTAGATCGCACTAGGATCCTCATCCTATGATTTAAACCTCAATATCCACCCTCCTTACTCCTCTCCAGCTCAACATCTTACAAAATTAGGTCATATAGAAAAATATTACAACTATCTATCAAAACAGGACTCCTCCCCTAGACTCGCTATATCCCGTCTGACTCTGGTCTCCACTTTCCGCTCTCTCTCTCTCTCTATGAGACCCAGGTATCTATATTTATACCTTAATGGATCACCAGCCATTAAAATGCATTGCAAAAACCCTAACCCTAACATCATTAGGTATTCCATGCATGTGTGTGTGCTTCTCTTCCTTCCATTTGTCGCTTTCCTCGTGCATGCTTTCCTTCCCAAAATAGCCTTTCCTTCCGATTTGTCCTGCTTCCAACAACTACCATGTTGGAAATTATGATGACTTATATACAAGATGGACAACATTGTGCCAGGAAAGGGATCAATATTTCCAGAGTTCACCAATGTCTTCCATACCTTGTGCACCAATATGGGTATCAAAGACTCTAACATCTTGTGCTCAAGTACTGTGACGGTTTTCACAGATACATCCAAATAGAAATGGAGTTTCTAGACATATTTTCCTTGGGTGTGACCTATCGATATGCTATAAAAATTGAACAGAAGATTAAACAAAATATGAAATGATTTGGGTCTGGGAACCCCTCATAGAAGAAGTAGGGAAAAGGAAGCCCCAACCCACAAAACAAAGGATAGACAAAGGATGTATTACCTCAAGAAAACTAGTCTAAGTCGTAAACAAAGAAGGATAATGGGAAGAAAAAGAAAGACATTGGAAAGTAGTGCGAGCTCGATAAGAGCCCCTAACATAAAACCACAGAATGTCACTCAAAGAAGTCATCAGTGGCCGAGGTGATAGCCTATGAATCAAAGGTGGGTTTCGAATTTGAGTAAGAACCAGAAAAAGGTATATGGATCATTGATGCAGAACTCAGTGCCACCGTTGCTACTACCAAGATCCAACCCGGTGAACCTGATGAACCATAGGAAGGTGAGAACCTCTTTCATTCACATATGTGGGTGAAGGATACTCCATTTCACTTCATCGTTTATAGTGGTAGCCAGAAGAACCTCATCTCAGTGGAGGTCATCAAGCAGTTGGCTCTACCGAAAACATTGCACCCATAACCATACACCATTGGATGGATCCTCCAAGGGAGTGATCTTTGCGTCACCCAATGATGTCTCCTGCCCTATGACATCAAGTCTTTCAAAGATGAGGTGTTGTGTGATGTCGGCCCCTTTGAAGTTTGTCATGTTCTTTTGGGCCAAACTTATTTATGGAAATTTCATGTTGTATATGTGTTTAGGCCTCATAGTTTTATTATTACTTTGGACAAGAAATTGTACAGGATACCCAAGGTAGCCCCACCTACTTCCATTTTCTTGATCTCTTCCAAGCAATGCAGGAAGGTCATCTCTCAGACCGAGAAGTTTTTCTTATTCGTGATTCATGCGTAAAGTGAGTGGAAGGTTGCAACCACATCCATGGCCTCCACGACAGGTCTCTCCATGCAACAAAAGCAAGAGGATAAGGACATGGAAGAATACAAAGACATATTCTCCTCACCCACTGGGTACCTTTGCACTATCAGGTCAAGCATTCAATCAATATGACACCTGACGCACCATTACCCAATGGACCAGTATATTGTTTCCCTCTATCAGAAAATGAGGAAATCAAGACCCAGCTCCAAGAGCTGCTCAAAAAGGGGCACATCCAACCAATATCATCACCCTATGGAAGCCCAATCATGCTTGTGTAGAAGAAAGACATGACTTTGTGACTCTGCATTGATTACCAGGCCCTAAATAAAATCACTGTCAGGAACCAATACACAATTTCCCAAATTGACGATCTCCTTGACCAAATCAAGGGGGACAAATATTCAATAAGATTGATATAAAGTGTGGCTACCACCAGGTCCCAATAGTGAAGACCAATGTATGGAAGACTACCTTCAAGTCCAAATAAGGTATTTTTGAATGGTTGGTCATGTCCTTTGGATTAACAAATGCCCCAATAAATTTCATGAGGATGATGGATGATATATTATGGCCTTTCACCAATTCATTTGTGGTGGTGTATTTGGATGACATCCTCATCTTCAACAAGAGTTGGGTGGAACACTTGCAACATATTCAACAGGTTCTGCACACTCTGTGACAACACAAGCTATATGCAAATTTGGAAAAATTCTCCTTTGGCATGAACATGGTCTAGTACCTAGGCTATATTTTTTATGAGCATGGGGTGCATGTCGATCCAACCAAGATCCAAGTCATTCATGATTGGACAATCGCGAACAAACTCACTAAGCTTCAGATATTCTTAGGCCTTGCCAATTTCTATCCCAATTTTTTCTTGTGATTCTCCCATATTGCATGGGCCCTTAGCCAAGTGACCAAGGGTGGTGGCAAGGAAAATTTCATGTGGGGCCAGTCACAATAGAAAGTGTTCGATGATTTGAATCAATGGTTTTAATCAACCCTGGTGCTCTCATTACCTGACCTACAATAGGCTTTTGAGATTGAGATAGATGCATCAGATTATGTTGTGGGAACATTTCTCACTCAACATGGAAATCCCATGACCTATCATAGTGAGACACTATCATATACCATTCGTAAGTACCCCAATTATGACAAAGAAATGTACTCCATTGTACAAGCCTCCCACCAGTGGAGGAATTACATTATCGGGAAGGAGACATTCATCCACATTGATCAGAAGCCTCTGCAGTTCATGTAGAGACAAGGAAAATTGCAAATTGACCACCATCAAAAGTGGTACACATAATTGCAACAATTCCATCTTAACATCAATTATAATACAGGGAGAACCAACTGTTTCATTGACTACCTCAACCGACCTCCAGTTTCATCACTAACTATGGTGCTACACTCATATGGCCATGATACCTCCAGATGACCCCAACTCTATGAGAGAGATCCTAACTTCACCACTACCTACCATATGCTGGGCACACCAATAACTGTCACTGATTTTCATCTTCAGGATGGTTTGTTATGTCATCTGGGCCATATTTTTGTCCCATCAAGCGAGTGAGAGAAGATGATTTGGGAAGATCACTACAGTCAAGTGGAAACAAACTTCAGCATAGAAGATACAATGGCAGTGTTGCAACAACATTTATATTGGATGAAACTTTGATAGAAGTTCAGGAAGAATATCAGGTCCTACATGGCCTACACCACTGCCAAATAGACCATTAAGCAAAAAGGGATGTACACCCCTCTGCATACTTCCGACAGGCTCTAAGAATCCATCTCGATGGACTACATGTCGATCCTTCCTTCAACCAAGCAGGGAAATTACTATGTTTTTGTGGTTGATGATCTATTTTCCAAGATGGTGATTCTGGCCACCTCTAAGAAGAGCATCACAGCAGAGGCCACTAGAAAGCTCTTCTTTAAACGAGTGTGGGTACATTTTTGGATACCACAAAGAATCATCTCAGATCAGGACAATCAGTTCCTCAACACATTTTTTTCAAGCCTGTGGTCACTGTTGGACACCAAGCTCACCAAATACACTTCCTTCCACCCCAAACAAATGGCCAAACTGAGGTTGTCAATAGGACGATCGTGCATATATTGTGCATGTACAATTCCAAGCATCTGTGCTCATGGGATGAGAGTCTTCCCTATGTTCAACACAATTACAACATAGCGATACATAGCTCAACCGACAACAACCCATTTCACATGGGGTTGGGATTTCAATTATTGGGTCCCATGGATGTTGCACTACCCCTTGCGTCCACATATGAAGAATCATCCCATGCTCAAACCGAAGCTGAAAAAGGAACCCGGTTCATTAAAATAATCCAACACATCCACCAACAAGTTTAGGATATTTTGCAGAAGTCTAATTTCAAGTACAAGAAACACCATGATCAACACCGGGTGCCACACAAGTTTTAGGTGGGAGATAAAGTTTGGTTTCACTTGTAGAAAGAATGCCTTACAGGACCCCATCGTAATATTCGTCGACTCCTCTATGGACCTTACACCATCACCAAGGTTGTGGGTGACAATGCTTTTGAGCTCAACATGCCTCCCTTCCTTGGATTTCACCTAGTGTTTAATGTGGACCTCCTTCGACCATACTTTCCAACATTATTGGACACCTCAGAGCTAGGAGAAAAATTGACGCTGATAGATATCAACCCTGACTACAAGGAATAGAAATCCACCAATCATATCATGGAAACACATATCAAGGGAACTCACCAACATAAGCTTCAACTTTATCGTGTTGTCAAAGTGGGGCAACTCCTGCACCAAGGCAAGTGGCTCACCTGGGGTCAAATTCAATAGAAATTTTTTCATATGATGGGAGAAATCAATGCAATGGAGACCATTTCTTACTAAGGGGGGAGGATTGATATAGGTAGATATTGGTGTCCACCCACCTATTCCAACTAGCTCACATACAATTTTCATCTTTGCAGTTTTTTTCTAGATTTTTGGGTCCTAAACTTCCAGGTCCATTTTGAGGCCCCAAACAACATTTTTTGGGCCTGCCATAGTCACACTATAGACAAATTTAGAGTGGGATGAAAAATGTGTAGTCCTCGAATAGATGTTTCCAACAGGTTATCATGTAAAACTAAGATCGTATGCAAAAGTGATGACCCCGAGAAGTTGATGTACAAACTTACCTCATTGGGGCCCACATGACTTTTGGTGCTTCATCTCCTAGGGTTAGGTTTTTTGGATGTCTAGGGTTTTCTGATTACTTATTGATGCTAAAAAGGCCTGGAGGCCTCATTGTAATGTGCTCGGGTGAATGCGCGTAGCCGCCACATCTCTTCTCAAAGATTAGCTACCACCATTGGAGAAATATTGTTTTCATTATGCATTTTACAGTTTCAATAGATTTATTTACTGAATAGAAGTTAAGTTTCACCGTATCTATGTTATTTTTCAATGTATCTCTGTGTTAATTTTATATATCTATGTTTTATTTCATTCCACTCATAAATCCATATCATGTGTGTGTGTGTGTGTGTGTGTGTGTGCGTGCACGCGCGCGCGTGTGTGTGCATGTGTGTGTGTGTGTATGTATGTTTTAATCAAACATATGTGGACTTGATTAACAATGAATGTGGACCCGATTCATCCTTCGATTTGACTAGAGCGCCATTGAAATGTTCACATAGAGTATAAGCCCCCTGGGCTTATTTTCCTTCATTACTTGATTTATCCCAATGGGCATAGAACCAAGAGCGTGGGACCACGGGATATATTGTGGGGGGTTAGATCCTTAACTCAGATCTCAAGGAAGGGGGGCCACAATAAAAAATATGTCGACGCATGTCTTTCCCTAAAACATGTTGAAATTTAGGGGGGTTTCCTCTCTATTAAACCCCACGCTAGTTATGCACCCACAATTTATTATATACCATTGATCTAACCTTTCTGTCAACAACCAGATATGAACCTCATGCGATGTATGCTGAAATCAAGAACTTATGCCTATGCCACCCTCTTAGGGCATGACATCACCCTTCTAGGGTTTTATTTCATGTAAAATTTAATTTTTGTATATTCCAAGGGAAAATTAAAAGGGTCGTCCCTCTTATGTTTCGTTGTTGATAATTTAAAGTGGTCAAATAGGTAAATATGTCTCCATATAAATAAATACACATGAGATTTCATTTTATCATCACAAATTCTAACCATTTGTGAGAAATTTTCGATATATTCGGGTTACTAACTCTTTTGAATCATGCAATATTTTTTGTAGGTCAAGTGTGGATGCTTCTTTGCTAATTTTTTTGATGGATTTTATGCAATTAGGGTTTATTTTCATGCTATATTGGTGAAGTAAGTGAATTTTATGAAAATTTTTTCTTTGTGTTATCAAGGTTCATGGTAAATTTTCTATTTTTCATGCTACACATATTTCTTGGTGAAACCCTAAGAGAGGAGAATAAGTGCATCCTCCTCTCATAAGGCTGATTTCTCCAAAATTTGTGAATAAATCCTAGCGAATCCTAAATCCATAAAGTTCTAATAATTTATGATTTTGACCCTAGACTCTTGATTGTGACCTAGTTGAAGTACCTAAGAAGGGAGAAAAGGTTGTTAGAGCCCAAAATTTCTTGCACTCTAGCAATCCTTTTGCTCAAGGTTTAAACCCTAAGGCCCTAATGTGATAGCTCCTTAGAGTTTAAGCCCCACCTCTTAGCCTTTGCTACTTTCATCTATAAAAATTATTTCATTTTTGTTGTAAAGACTTCATAGCCCTCAAAGGAACTAATATTTAGTCTCTCTTATGGTGAAAGTGATCAATAAACTCTCAATTTTCATTCTCTCAAGCTTCCTAGTAACTTTACTCACACTGAATTGAGATAATTCACTAATAAGCTTGATGATGTCGCTAAATTTTTCTATAGACATATTAACATACACTAATTTTCTACATACATTGCTCTAATAGTGGTGTAACATACTCAGAAATTTCATCTGACAATAGTAGGAAACCTACTATATATGATTGCTTCAAGGAAGCTACACCACTAATGCTAAATTTTCATCGTAAATTGTTGCAATTCTGAAGTGTATTTATTCCTTATGTTATAGTTTATATATTGTTGTTGTACTACTGTTAATTGCTGCAATTTCATAACATCCATAGTGATCTTTGTTTTCTAGTGTCTTAAAGAGGTATCACTTGCATATTTGTACTTGGAAATAATCATATATATGCTATAAATGTTCTTGTTCCGGGTAGGTACTCAAAAGATTTCTACCTCTCTTTTCCTTTGACCTAGACCTTGACTTAGGTGATCAAGAGAGGGGCCGGTAGGATTGGATAAAAAAATTACTACTTTGATGCCTTGAGTTCGTCGGGGAATCCTCCCCTATGGTGGAATTTCTCCATCATTAAAACATGGTGATTTCTTACTAAGGTGACATTGGTAGGATATCCTGTAGTTACGTAAGATTTGGTGATTTTTTGTTGGGATTTGCACAACTACAAATCCTGTGATAACAAGTACCACTCCTATTTTCTTTCTAAGATACTCATATACTTCCCTAGGAAGAGGTTTTGTAAATATATCAACAATCATTTCCTTTGTGCTGATATATTCTATCTTGACATTTTGTTCTATGACTTGCTCTCTTAAGAAATGGTATTTGATTGGAATACATTTTTTATTTGAATGCATAATAGGATTCTTGGAGATATTTATGGCACTGGTATTGTCACTAGTATTGATATTGGTTGATTTTATTCTACATGAATGTCCTTCAATGTTTGTTTCATCCAGAGGACTTGTGTACAACATGTTGTTGTTGCAATGTATTATGCTTCTATTGTAGATAGAGAAATCAATGATTTCTTTTTTTTGAACCAATATACTATATTGTTGCCCAAAAAGGATGGTCCACCACTGGTGCTCTTTCTATCATCCACACTGCCTACCTAATTTGTGTTTGTGTAAGTTGTCAGAGTAAAGTCTTTTCTTGTGGGATACCATAAACCAAAGTCCAATGTGCCTTTCAGATATCTAAATATTATTTTTTCTTCCCGCACATGTGTTTCCTTTGGTGCATCTTGAAACCTTCCAACTAACCCTAATGCTTACATCATATATGTCCTTGAAGAAATCATATATAGTAGGTTTCTTATCATTGATTTATACAGAGTTTGATTAGCTTCCTTTGATTCATCCTCTTTTCTTAGTTTACAACTAGTGACCATGGGTGTGATAATAGGTTTGCAGTCTTCTATTTCAAACTTCTTCAACATCTCCTTGACGTATTTGGTCTGAGAGATAAATATTCCTTTGTTGGTTTGAGAAATTTTCAACCCTAGGAAGAAGGACACTTCTCCAAGCATATACATCTCAAATTCTTTTTGCATTTATTCGGCAAACTTTTGGCTCATTCTATAAACATTACTTCCAAAAATGATATGATCCACATAAAATACAATGATTAACAACTTTGCATTGTCTATTTTGATGCAAATATTTCTATTTGTTTCTCCTCTTTTGAAACCTTAGTGCTGCAAGTACTTTTCAAGTCTTGAACACCATGCTATGGGAGCTTTCTTTAATCCATAACGTGTTTTTTTTTAATACACGATCATAATTTTAATATTATGGCAATAATAACCCTTCAAGTTTTTCTATGTAGACTTCTTCCTCTAACTCTCCATCCAGGAATGTTGACTTGGAATTCATTTGATACACCCTAAAATTCTTGAAGCTTGAAAATGCCAAAAACTATCTAATGGATTCTAGTCTTGCAACAAGCACAAAGGTTTCTTCAAAGTCAATACCTTCTACTTGAGCATACCCTTTACAAACCAGTCTTTATTTATTTCTTACTACATTTCCATCTTCATTCAACTTATTTCTGAATACCCACTTGCTATGGGGAAAATCCCCCTATACCAGGTCTAGGTACAAGCAAAGCGTTGACTTCCCTTAACACACTATTATACCCTTAAGCTACCCCAAAATTTTATAAACTGAATGAAAAGAGAGAGAGAAGAAGGTCAATGGGTGCACCTTTAGTCCTTGCAGATAGTGTATACCTCTTTTGTCTATGCAACTTCCTATATTGCGGGTCTCCTCCAAAATATGACCAACAAAAGATTAGTAAAATGATGCTACAACATATACACTCTCTACTTGTCACTTTCAATGTTCATATATAGACATAAATGCATACATCAATAGAAGCATATAGACACAATGTTTTGGGACAAGAATGAACTATTTTATCAAGTTTTAAGACACAAAAGATTACAACCTTTGTCAGCAATCGCTCCACGAACTAGGTCCGGGCTCGTTTATCATGGCTCCAAGTGCATCAATCCCATGCTTTCTTCTCACAACCAACTTATCACTTAGGGAACGAGAAAGGGTTGGATAGGAATGTTGAGGCCAAAACTCAGAATAGGATGCAAAAATTGGGCTAAGAAGGGGAAGGGATTTTGGCAGAGTTTTCTTATTCTCTTTCTTTTCTTCTCAAATGACACCTCAAGACCTCTTTTTATATGAGAAAAAGATGGTTATTTAATTTCGAGACACGCTACAAGGGGTAAAATGGTTGTGAAACCCTTGATATCTCGTAAACTCTGTCGAATTCCTTGCAATTTTTGGAGGTAAATGTGGGCTAACTAGTATGCAACTCATGTATGTATGAAGGCTAACTAGTATGCAACACGCGTGTGTATGCGGGATATGAGTTCAGCAGGGCATGTACATTTTCCAAAAACTGTTTTTTTAAGAATAAGCCTCAACAATATTTGGAAAATTATGTAAGTGGAAATGCCAATGTCTTGTATGCACAAGTAAGGAATTTTTGGACTATAACATATGCCCCCTAATGTGTGAGGTCAGAAGAGAAATTGATGGCTGAATTACATGACAATATCTTTACCAGTGGGAAGGCACAGAGTCGAGCGAGCTTGGGACGAGTGTTCGAGAGAATGCTATATGCAAAACAATGATAATCTCTCTGAGGTGGGAATACCCATGCTTGAGATGAACTAAGCATAGCTGTCAATCAAGTACACTGCAGATCCATGTCATATGAATGTCTATATAAAGTGTAGATACGAGAAATATAAAATGGATCTACATCTCAAAATCATTCGATGATATACAAGTAAAATATAATATGCATCTTCAATAAGCATTGATGCTTGTGGTTGGAGATGAGGGCGGAATAGCTCAAGCAATAAATTCAAGATCTTCAAAATATCATGTAGCAGTACAATAGGAGTGTAAGACTCACTACCCTGAGGTATTTGGCATGACATCGGGGAAATACTGGAAGATCTTGATCATCAGGCACAAAAAATCATGGATTTTGAATCCGAACTTGACTAGACTGTCGGGATGGTCGACTCATGAAATTCAAGAGACAAAATGTAGAATGGCCAAATCAAGTTGGATAAAACTTCCCTTGGAAAAAAGAATGAAAAAATGATGAGATTCAGATAGCGTAATATTGGCATAAGTCTATGATATAGGAGGCACCACAAAATCTCCATATGTTTGGAAGAGTAACCAAATGGACGAGGACACAGATCTATGTAGAGAGAAAAAGTTCCTAAGGTCATACTAGATCCCAATGCTTGGTGAACAAACCAAAGGATGTTCTTTGTCAAAGGGAGACTATCTTGCTGTTGAAAAAAAAAGAGAATGTATATCCCGTCCCCTCTTTTTGAAATATTTAACTTTTTTGTCTTTTTCAAATTTTTAATGAGCTTGAAAAAAAATAAAAGAATGCTATGTTACAAAGGAGGAATGGGTGTTGTGAACAAGAAAACTAGTTCCAAGTGCATGGAACATACTGGTTCTCAGTGAAAGGAGACATGTGTAGGATAAGGACACTCAGGAAAATTCCTCCATGGGTCAAAGTGTCAGATCGCATGGGAAAAAAGTGCTACAAGGCTTGCATTTAAGGAATTCTTTGAAGGTTCAGTTAATAGCAACATGAAGCCGGAATTAGGCCAAAGATGCAAGGATGAGGCATGCAATGCGATTAAATATGACACAATAGGAATCCTTCCATGTGAAGTTTTACGAGCCCAGAGAAGGTAAGATTGGTGTTTTTTCACATTTAGAGTCTGAAAAACACTAAAAGATGATTCGAGTGTGTTCATTTTTCATAATTAGTCTAGTCGGTTCAAAAAAGGGTTAAACTTATACCAAAAGGATGCCTCTTCAAAACCATTTTAATGAGTGTGATTGAGACAAGATCACTCGACTATATTTTCAATTTTAAGGAGTCTGAAAAGAGATTCATTTTTCTAAGTTTAGTCTCCTTAGCCCAAAAAAGTATAACTTAGGAGAACTCTCCTGATGAGATAGGTCTCCCAAGGCGTACCTTTTTCTTGGATAATCTATTGGCCAAAAAAATGGTTAAACTTATTCCAAATAGATGTTCTTTCTGGATCAATTAACGAGTGTTAAAGGAACAAGGTCACTCGAAAATATTTTCATATTTAGGGAGTCTGAAAAGATATTAACTATGGGCTCTGATGGGGTTCCTTTTTCATGAGTAATCTCCAAGGCCTGAAAAAGAGATAAACCAAAACCAAGGAGAATGTCCCCTTTTCAAAAATTTAGTCCCTCATGCCCAAAAAAGGGTTAAACTTACCCCTGAGAATACTCTCCTAGCTAACCGAAGCTCCTAGGGCATACCTTTATTTTTAAATTAACTGTCTAGACCAAAAAAGGGGTAAATTACCACCAGACAGATGTTCCTTCAAATTTAATTTTGGTGAGCATGAAGGGAAACAAGATTGCTTGGAAATATTTTCAATTTTAGAGAGTTTGAAAATGGCTTAAAGAAGACTCTAGGGGGCTTCTTTTCTCAAGTAATCCAGATGAGATCGAAAAGAATAAATAATCTCTCATTGGATTTTTCTTTCAAAATTTAAATGAGCATGAAAGACAACAAACTATGCTCATGGGGAGTCCCTTGGGTAAGAGCAAGAAAAGACGAAGAAGAATGAGGCTTCAAAACGCAATCATGACGAGACTAAAAGTACTGCCAAGCCTATGGAGAAAACTCACACCATGGAAACCAAAATGTAGCAAAGGATATATGTAGGGATTCCATGTAGAGGAAGGCTCTACTACCTAATTACGACACTTCTAAGGCAACATAGAATGTTTTGTGTTTCAATTCGGTGGGATCAATCCTATGGCAAAGTGGAAAAGTCAACAATATGCAGAATGAAAGGTGGTGAAAACCTAACTTATATGCAAATGTTGAAAAATGACTTTCACCATGGTATGATATAAGTGTAACCCATCTCAAGAAAACACCAAACTGAACGAACAAGTTCATTAGAACGACCCAAAGATCTCTCAAAAGGGAACTCAAGTAGCTACCAAGCCAAGAAAGTGGAAAAATGAGACCAAAATAGGGAAAAAGGGCCAAAAAAGTATATAAATAGAGGTGGACAACTCATTTTAACCATTGCAATTTGGAAAATAACCAAAAGGTCAAAAACAACCCTTCCTCAAAATGTGAATTCAAGGAGCTACGGTGGACGAAATATCCTCTCACTTTATCCAAGTAAGTACAAAAAACCTTTCCTTTCATTTTGAATCATCCTTTAATGTTTAATTTAATATTTGGAGGGTGCAG
>ML817829.1:80629-96381 GCA_009831015.1 Picea engelmannii | reverse complement strand
TTTTTGACTGGCCTCTCCAGGAGGGGGGAACCGGTCAACTTGAGGACCTTTCCTCCAGGGCCATACAACATTCAAGACTATATTGGTATGTATTGCAAGGAAAGCATTGAGAAACTAGGATATCAAGTGTTGATACACAATATTACTAGCCTTAGTTTCTCGATAGTTTTATTCATGATTGGGCGGATCACAGGATCTGCAACACTTCACCAGGCCTCTCATGCACAAATGAATTGTGCATTTCAGTGCCTGGATGCCACTATTTTTTATTGGAGCACTACCATGCTTACATGCATGAAGAAACAACTCACTGAATTTCACAGAAGGACGAAAAATAACTTTGTATTGTGATATTTCTTATTTGAGAGAGTTCCTAGCCTTAGCCCAAGGGAGGCAATAGGAGGCCATATTGCCTCCTTTCCGACATTATGTAGGTGGGAAAATTTATTGCCCGGACATGGTGCAGGGAGGGTCCAAGAGGCCTTTGATGACAATTTTTTTGATTGGTGGGCCCGTCATATTCCAGTGATAGAGGACTACCCATATGAAGGGATCAATTTCTTGAGGGGTCTTGATATGCCCATGCTCCCTGGAGAGGAGTGCATTGAGATAGGTAAACATATTTTTTAAAGTTATTTAATTTTTTAAGTTTTTTAAATATTATCCTTTTTATGTAATGTCAAAGTACTGACTCAAAGATATGTTATATACATATGTGGGACCGGTGCAACTGTTTGAATTCTCCAGGACTAGGCATCATCCTCAACTAAAGGTCGGACCAGCAGGAGCATGAGGACTAGCTGGCGTGGGAGGACCAATAGCCGCAAGAGGACCCCCATCAGGAGAGGTTGAGAGAGTATTGTGTTGAGTAGAGAGAAACCTTATGGCTCTCACTCGTGCAGTACCGATGGAAGAGATAGAGGACCTTCCCCCAAACATGTAGCCACATGTAGTAGGGGTGCCTAGGACTTGGGTCCAATTGTTCTAGCATCTTGTGAATTCCATAGTCCATTACAATAGGGAGAATAGGCCAATACCATAGTTAGTTTTGGACCACAAATGTGCCGAGGGAACTTTTTTGTAGTCCCTATTGAGGGCTTGAGCCCATACATGTATACAAGCTCTATTTGAGGCTTTATGGCCCACTTTGTACTCATGGCACTATTTTTTGGGATATATTATATATACATCTTTTTTCCTTATGGATAAACATTTTGTACCAATGTATTTTACATGTGTATGTGTGTGTTTTTATTTTTATGTATGAGCAACATACCAATTTAATACTTGATTAGATCTCCTAGGAACATGAATATAAGTAATATAATCAAAAGAGCATTCTAAGAAACGTACCCCTAAGGAATATTCGGTGAAGGATGGGATCATAGACACGGTATATCATGTTTAACTGAGACAAGACCATTTGAGCATCCAAATAAACCCTGAGGAGAGAAATACCATGTGACAAGGCATCATGTAGTAACTCTATTACTACACTGTACTCAACAACATTATTGGTTGCTTCACCCAAAAAAATGCCTCCAGAAGAAATCAAATAACCAAAAGGTGCAAAAATAACCCAAGTTCTGGAAGAAAGCCTTCGATTGTGTTGGCTAGAATCATCTATGAACCTAACATAGACTTCAGATTCACTTGACATCTTCCATGGAGAAAAGAAAAAAAATAAGTACACGTCCATAAAACAAAAATACAAGATTGTATAAAAAACTATACATATGTACAAGAAGTCACACTCAAGAGACTGACCTAAGTGTAATACTTCTTAAGGTAGATCCCATTTCTAGGATCCAATAAAGTGTTACCCTTGAAATAAACTAGACGATAAGCACCCTTTTATAAGACTTCTTTCACAATGAAAGGTATGAATCGTTTGAACTTTCCTGCTCCCAAGGGATATTTGTATTGGTCGTAGACTAGTATAAGATCATCTTCGAAGAAAATATGATGGTGGACGGACCGATCATACTAACACTTGATGCGTTGTTTGTGAGCCTCGTTGGCCAAGGCTGCATCTTGGCGTTTCTCATCAAGCTGATCGAGATATAAAAGATGTTTTTCAAGCGGTGTAGAGTCGGGCAGTAGTTTCACTGCCAACTTCAGAGAATGGATTTGACATTCAATGGGAAAGACTGCCTCCATCCTATAGACGTGTTGAAAAGGTGAAAAAATGGTTGTAGTCTTGACTGAATTTCGATAAGACCAAAGTGTCGAGTACAACATCAAATGCCAATTTGACTTGGCTGAATTAATTGTTCATTGTAGAATAGTATTGAGATAATTATTAACAACCTCTACCTGACCATTCTCTTGTGGGTAGTAAGGTGATGAATGTTCCTATTTAAACCCTAGTTTTTATGTTAATTCAGACATCATTTTGTTCTATAAGTGACTATCATGATCAATGACAGTCTCCTTCAGAATACTGAACCTGGCTACAATCTGGTTGAAAATGAAAAAGGAATTTGTCTCCCCATCATTTTTGAATGTTGGTGTAGCTTCAACCCACTTAGTAAAGTAGTCTATTGCTACGATGATATAGTGATGCCCCCTAGCTGAAACTGAGTGAAATGTAGTGAAATCAATCCCCCACTTGGTGAAGGGATCGACGAAAATAACTGGGAACATAGGAGCTGGGTGTGACCGCATATTCCAAGAGAATATCTGACATGGGTGAAACTTATTGACTTCTTCTACACAATATTTGATGAATGAGGGCTAAAAGTATCTAGCACGAAGAATATTTTGGGTTGTTTCCAACCCAAACAGATGACTGCCACGTGATCCTATGTGACATTCATTCAAAACAAGGTCTGCTTCTTTGTGAGTAAGACATATTTGAATAATTCAATCCAATCCTCGATGATATAAAGTGTTATTGAGGATGACATAGTTCTACACTTGGTGGCATATTCGTCGATGCTCATCACGAGAAGCAAAAGAAAGGACTTCAAAGTCTGAAGATACATAAGTATATCTCCATACCAACGGTCCGATGATGTGATAAGAAAAATATCTTCATTGATCGGTGACTCTTCGGGAGAAATATCACCACTCTCGACTTGAAGCTATGATATTAGCTCAACAAAGACTAGGGACTTTTTAGATTTCATTGAAAAAAAATCCAAGTCAAACTCTTGCAGGATGACTATCCATCGATTGATTTTTCCTTTGATGACCTGTCATGTTAACACATATTGAAAAGGGTTGATGATAGCTACAATGGTGGTCTTGCGAAGTAAAATATAATGATGGAAACATTGGACAATGTGAACAACTTCCAAAGTGAGTTTCTCAACATCTGTGTAGTTGATTTTCGGTCCAACCAGGCCTCGTCTAAGATAGTATATAACATGATATTCGAGCATGTCATCCTCTTGGACCAAGACCATGCTGATAGTAGACTATGCGGAAACCAAATACAACAAGAAATCCTTTCCATAATCCATAGTATTGAGCATAGGGGCAGACTTCAGAGCACATTTCAATGCTTCAAAATATCATTGAGCCACTTCATCCCAACATAATGGGACCCATTTTTTCAAGAGACGCATGAACCCTTTAGTAATCTCGACATAGTTAGCAACAAAACGCCGAAGAAAATTGGCTTTCCCCTCTAGATTCTAAAGCTAGGGAATTATGTGCGAGGAGGCAATTAAACTATTGCCTCAACCTTTAGAGGATCGACCATGATCCCTCTAGTTGACATGATAAAACCTAACAAGCGTCTCGATGTAACACAAAAACTACACTTGTTGGGATTTAGGATAATCCGATAGTAGCGACACCTCTCAAATATTAGTCGTAAATGGGAGGGATGATCAAATCTCTTATGATAATGTGATGCCAGATCATCGAGATATGCCTCGAATATGTGTGAGGTCGTGGAAAGAAAATGACATGGCTCGCTAAAAAGTGGCTCCAACATTCTTAGGGCCAAAAGGCATTTTTCTATACCCGAATGTACCCCAAGGACAAATAAAATCCATTTAATGTTGGTCCTCGAGCTTGATCTGAATTTGATTGTACCTGAAAAAAAGTCCATGAAAGAAAAGACCTCACAACCTGCACATTCATCGACAATTAGATCAATAAATGGGGTTGGAAAATTTTCTTTTGAGCAAGCTTTGTTCAAGTCACAAAATTCCATACATACATGGATTGTACCTTGCTTCTTACTTATAGTAACATGGTTCGATACCCATTCTGTCAATTTCATGGGGTAGATGAAACCAACTTTGATGAGTTTCTCTACTTCAACCTTTATCACCACTTCCTTGCGAGGATTGACCGAGAAAATATTTTTTCAGACATGCTTAACATCAGGATAAGTCATGATATCATGTACAAAAATACATGGATCAATGCCTAACATATCCTCATAATACCAGGCAAAAACGTCTCGAAATTATTTAAACAATTAAGTGTATATTTGAATCTCTTCGAAAGAAAAATCCTCTCAAATGAAGACATTTTCCCCAACACCAGGGGTTTTGGTTACTAAACTTTCCATGTTTCCCTTGACATATATTTCGTGCATATCCAGAGGGTTAATAGGACAAGGGGAATCTCCATTCATGGTCGTAATGAATTCTGTTTCCTCTATTCTCTTAAGCTCTGGTAAGAAATAAGATTGGTGGTTAAGAGAATCCCAAGGTTTGTCTATCCCACTCATTGCCTCTAGGATCACCTCATCAGAGGGAAAGACTAAGTCCAAAGGGTTGTAGGAGGCGAGAGAGTCTTGAACCCAAATAGGCTCTAGAACAGGGTCTATCTCCTATAGGGGAGCCATATCAGGGTTGGTCGAGGCTTGATGGAATATTGCACGCAACCTTGACAATGGATAAGGGCATGGACATGCCAAGGTTCCCTACCCCTTCCATCGAAGCCGATGGGGAAGGTAAATTCCAAGGGTCATTAAAGTAACTCGTTATAAAAAATGCGACTTGAAATATTGCAGCCTTCAGCTATTCGAGGACAACCGAAACAAACCTAACATCATTGGCAAGAGAAAAATAATCAAAAGTCCCCATTAAATATGGAAACAATATGACGCTTAAGTTAATAGTACCTAGTTGTGGGTTATCAATCATAGGTACCGTAGATGCCCCTGATGAAGGTTCAGGGCAGGAGAAGGATAATTGATCAACGGTTATGATCTAACCTTCGTGAGGAAAAAATAAGACCCGAAAAATGGTGGATACGACTGTTGTCATGGCGTAGGTCCAACTCCTCCCTAAAACAATATTGTAGTCGAGAGGCACATCGACTACTTCTACTTCGACACACACATTTTTTCCCTCCAACTGCACAGGGAAAGAGGGAATTATGCCATGTGGTCTAAAATATCGATCTTCAAACACATTTAGCAACGTGGGAGATAGAGAAAACTCAAGTTGGTCGATGGCCTTCCAAAATGCCAATGACATCACACAAGTCGAGGAACCCTCATCAACCACCATATGGAAAATGTTTTGTGTCAATGATTTTTTGGTGCACACCACTACTATATGAAAAGTGACATGGTGAGGAAGACAAGGTTTATGGTTAGTAGGGTAAAAAACAATCATTCCTAAGTTAGTGGTATCGACTACTCCCAAGGAAGATAACAACGCTTTCCTCTGTGAGCGGAAACTCCGGAGGACCTCTAGAGTGGACATTGAAAAAGGAGTTTGTGTCAGATCCTCCACGATGGAGTAATTCTGAGGAGCCATTGCGTTTGGGTTGTGAGAATCCTTTTTGAACACCTTTAGGGATGCAAATCATCATTTCTCCCACCATCTTCTTAATTTGTAGAGGATTCAACAGGTTGGAGGATTCATTTCCATTCTCAACATATTCTGGCATTCTGTAGTTATGATCCCTGGTCTATAGATTAGCTTATGTTAGTCACCATTAATTTTTTTTGATGTGAAATCAAGATTTCAAGATCTAGCGAGATGCTAAACCGGTTTGGAAGCCTGATAAACCAAGGAAGGGGCTAAATATGGTAGAGAGAGGCTAAATTTGGAAGGAGTGCTAAGCTGATGGGCTCGACACGTCGCATATTGTGAACTCTCAAGATCGACGATCGAGGATGATTTCGAGGGGAGGAGTTGTGCATAGGTTAATTTTGGAGAGCAGGCTGAAATTTAAACCATGGTTTTTATTTAGGGATATGTGGCACCACCAGGTGCATTTCGAGGTGGAAAGTGGGTTTCCCCAAACCACTCTCTCACGCCCCCAAAATTTGGAAAACTATAAAAGGGATTTTTTTATTTAGTTTATTATTATTTCGAACACTAGAACATTTGAAACTTGGCGCGACCACCCTCTTTCAAATGCAACTCAACAGTACACCATTTTCACACCATTTCCGTTCATTTCCAAGTATTATTCATCACAACCATGGATCTTATCATAACCTCAGTAACATAGCAAGATCCCGTGGTGAATGAAGAATCCCTAATTGACCGAGATTCAAATGTTTTTGATACCAAAATCACCATTTCTCCCATCTTTGTGTCTAGAAGCAACTTGTCCGATAAAGTAGGAAGGTGTATATCATTCCTTGAAGTAGTCCAGGCCACCGTAGTCCCTTATGCTGTCGAAATAACTTTCCCTTTTCCTGAATTTATAAATTGGTGTGTCGAACAATATTCACATGAAGAAAGAGTCGTCATGAATAAATTATGGTCTGAGGTCATGTGTAGGGTTGAGATTCTATCAATTCAAGAGTCCCTCGATATACCAGAGTATTTTTCTGCAAATTATGAACCTTTCAATGAAGAAAATCTAATTAGGGTATACAAAGAATGTCCATAAGAGGTCTGAGATCTGTTTTTACAGAAAATTGTCAAACCAGAGAATTGTTTAGAGGGTCTGTCTTTGCATATGAATGTGAGTATATTGGTTATTGAAGTCCAATGGGTTTGTTCCCTTTTGAGTCAAGTTTTAGGTCTGGACAATGACAAACATGTGGTCAAATTCATGCTCAGTTTCCTTTTGACCTTTTTTAAGTAAGAGTCTGGTTTGTCAGTCCGCGTCAGTTTTGATCAATTCAGAGCTGATAATATCCATAAAAAAACTAGTGATTTTCTCTCTCTAAGGCATTTCAGATACTACACCTATTTGCTGAAGATTTTCCTGAAAACCAATAAGAGAGAATTTCCTGAACCAACATTTGTATCAATTGAATGTAAAAGGATTACATTGCTTATATTCATAAACAAAGTCATGTCCAAAGTTTATAGTTTGATTTTCAATACCAGCCTACCTAGAGTTGTGGATGACATGACGAGATATCCACAGCCATATCCAGAGAATAAATTGGGGGATTGGGTACTATTCATGCACTCAACAATGATTTGGGTTTATGGTTGTCATTAATCCCCCTATCTATTGCCTATTTTTCTGACCCTTGGGATATTTTCCCTTGAATTCATCAGGCAAAGAATTATATCCGAGACAGAGAATTTCCTAAAGTTGCGCAAATCCTCCAACTTCAAGTTCCCTTTTATCATTGGCCCCTTCATTGTAAAAACTAGATCATGCTTATCTCATATCCAAGAAAATCTCAAAGAGTTTAGTTTTTCACAACTACAGGGAAGAAGGTATGATCCTCATCAAATCATATCCAAGAGAATATTGATGAACAAACATGCCCTTTATGAGCATGAACAGGTTGAAGGTTTTGATAAGCTGGAAAACCTAGAAGTCTGTGTTGATATGGAAGAAATCTTGCAACAAAGGCAAACACAACAAGTGGAGGCAACCCTGCAACAAAGTCAAACACAAAAAGCTTCTCAGAAACTAATAGTCAAAGTTCCTAAGATGAGTGTTTACAACAAGAGAAGAAGTTTAGAGGCCATGGGCACTAGTGATCAGAAAAATTCTCCTAAGAATATGAATATTACACAGTCCCCACATATAGTGGATTTAGAAAAGGAAGAACCTAGAGAACAAGTAAATTTGGATATGGTGGAAAGTGGAAGTAGAACTGTAGAGGTTGAAAAGGAAAGAAAACTCCAAAGTGAAGGCAAATCAAGAACCTTTAGCAACAATAAACACATCTTTGATAAAACATCTGGGGTAGCTTATCAATCTAAAGATGATTTCGCAAAACAGTATGTTGAAAAGGTCCCAAATCAAACTCCTTCTAGGTACACTGCCGACTCATTAGGAGTTTTCATAGTGCATATTGAGTACACCTTTCCTCTTTTATCATTATTGCATTTATGAACCTAGTGTTAGTCGATCTCATTGTTTTTAGCTTCCATGTTTTAAAAGGAAAAAATTGACATTTGGTCATTAAAATTTTCTAACTGTTTTATCAAGATTTGAATTTTTCTCATAGTTCAATGTTCTAGAAACTCCTAGTCCAGACAGGCACTATAGATTATGCTACAGACTGGCTGAAAGTGGTGAATTGAAGGTTATAATGGTTGCAGGCAGTTTCATGCTTTCTAAAGCACATCTACAGTCAATCTATGATGTCCAGGTACTCCTTGAGTCGTCTGAGCTCTATTGAATATGAATTTAAGGATTTGATAAATTTTCGTAGCACATGGCACTACGAATTGTGGTTCCCTTTACCAACCAACTGCTTTACCTCTATTGTCACTAAACTCTCAGCTATCTGCAATATTTTCATTCTCTTCCACTGCAATTGAACAAATCCTTCTATCAAAGTTTTTGTGCCTATTGTTGGCACAGGGGCAGACCCAGGGTTCAATGCTACAAGAGTGCACCAAAAAAACCCTAACTACTGACCCTTTTGGCAACACATGCGAAGAAGATGAAGTCTCACCCGAGGTAGAGGCAGGGGTGGTTGCAGGACTCAGGTGTCTGCAACCTTAGCCGGGACACAGATCTATGATTATATAGCTTATAGATCACTTAAAATCGATCATTCATCAATATTCAGTCCTTATCATACTTCACAAATAACACAGAGCATCATGACATTCGTTTAGATATAAGGTATCTTAATATTTAGCAACATTAAATCAGATCATATCCAGTAGATCAACACTAAGCATCTTTATACATATCAGATCTACTATTCGTACACATCTAATAAGCACATAGCATAAATAGATCTATCTAAATATATCAAAGCACTTAGCAAAAGCAAATATAAGCACATTGAGTCAAAGAACAAAGCATAACACACAGGATTTACGTGGTTCATCCCCACCCTGGGGATACGTCCACCAACTCTTCTTCTTTATTATCATTGGCCAAGTAGTTACAAGCACAAAGCCTTAGAAACCCTTACTTCACATAGGACAGAATATCTGCGTAGCTCGCTAGATCCTTCTTCCTTTCCTTTCAGCACAAAGCCCTCTATACCTTCACACCAGGACTTGCACTAAGCTCTGCAAGTCTATACAGAATGTGCAAAACTCTCGATCACACAGATCCATTCTTGGCACTTAGCCTGTATCACATAGATATAATACCATTAGACTCTCCCATTACATTGACTATCCTTCTGTTTATACATACAAAATGGGCCTAAGCATGGGTAAACCCATGGGCCGACACCCCTTTCCCATTACATATTCCCAAAACAAAAAGAGGGCCCAAAAGTGGGCTGAGATCCCGTGATCTCTGCTTCGTCTGGAGCTCCATCTTCGACAGGTTTCTGAAGTCCCAAAAATGGTCAAATATGACCAAGTGTTCCCAAAACTTGGTCAAGGGCCAACAGGCCCCCAACACTCACTTGTGACTCATCCTGAGTCACTCTGGTCTGAGCAATTCTGCCTCGAACGTCTCGAGCTTGGCTTGAGCTGCTGCAATGCTACGACCTCTTGCTCAATGAACTCCTAGATGAGTGCGTCATTGACTGGTTCTTCTAGGTGCTGTTCTGCTGTGATGACGACTAGTTCTAGCTCGTCTCCTTGGCTTTCAACTTCAGTGAATAGTTGACATGTATTCTCTTGCATTGGTTGAAGTTGTTGAGAGACTTCCAACACTTTAGTTTGGATCGTGTGGATCTGTTGTTGGGCTGTGCGTTTCTCATGAAACATCTTCATCCTTTCGACTGGTGACAAGGCCTTCATTTGCACCTATAACATATATGTGTGCTTCTTTGCTTCTTGGAGCTGTGACTCCAATGTTTGTAACTCTGGATTCTCTGTGAGGTTTTTGTACATCTGAGTGCTCCTAGAGCTCAACTTCTTGCACTCCAAGGAAAGGTCTTTTATTTTTCCAACTGCGCTGCAAGAAGTTGCCTCTCTTAGGTATTTGATTTCTTGAGGAGTCTCGGGCACGGTACGAAGTTCCAGGTCTGCAATGCACTACTGAAGTTGCTGGATCACTTCTTCTAGTTGTGCCACCTACTGTGGGATTCATTCTTCAACTCTCACTTCTATGAAGGTCACAGAGAAAAGTTCTCTATTGACCTATTCCTTTACTTCTAGCTGCTCAACAATCAACTGCTCCTTGCTCTGTTGTAGCTCTGCTTTCTCTTTGTCCCACTGTGCTTGAAGAGAAAGTTTTTCTCACTCAGTAGCACTGCGTTGCTTGACAAGTACTCCCTATACCTGTGTAAAAGCCTGGATGGCTTGTGTTGTCTCTTCATGAGCTCATTGTAGGCGAACTTCAACTTTATCGGCGATCTGGTGCAATTGAGTTGGATAATCTCCTAGTTCTACTGTTCCTGTTTTCAGAGGCATAGTGGAGACTACGTGGCTAGACTGGAGTGCCTACTGCACTCCTTGGAGTTCAATCTCGATACAACAATACATATTCTCTTGCTTCGCCTCCTGCTTCTCTAATAACTTCTGTGAAGCATCGTTCATAGCTGCAATGATGAAATTAAAATCATCCAATGTGAGGGTAGTCCACATATTGGTTACAAGGGTTCTAGGTTTCTTCCGAGATAGAGGTTCAAAGAAACGGAAGGTTCGAACCTAGTTTCCTTTTCTTCGACGAGTCTTCTTCATCCCTAGGCAGTGGTACTTTGCCTTTTTGTTGTTCAATTTCCACACCTTCTATCTCTTCGCCATCATCCCCTTCATCTAGTGAAATGGACACAATCCTTACAGATGTGTTGTCCATATCCTGAACTTCTACAAGATTCTTCATCTTACTAGGTCCGGGTATATCCTGTGCAGCTTCCGGGCTATCTACATTAGACAACTTCGTAGGGTTGGCTGAAATAAGGAGGTCCACTGACCATTCCTTAGTGATTCGATGTCTTCCTCGGTCAACTTGTAATAGGATTGTAACTATTGTTTGTGCTCATCAACGCGTGTTGTTATATAAATAAAGTGGTGGTCTGTGCTGAACTTCATTAAGGGTCGAAACCTGTGGAGGGTATTCGGGGTCATCCGAGGCTCGGAATGGATGGCTTATTTCAACTGGTTGTAGTAAGTATGGTAGAAAAAATTGGACTGCCACTGCTTGTTCATATCAGTAGAGTACCACAAGGTACTAAAATTCGCAGCCAAAGGTTCGAAGGGCTCGATGTCGGGGAAGGTCGGACCTTCCGACATTTCTCATGGAATGAATGCGATTAGTATGAGAAGCCATCTAAAGTGGAACTCATTCCCTTGGTATTGTGCTTCCCGGAAATCAAGCTCTAGCTGGTTTACAAGGTACTATGCCTAATTCATCTGAAGTCCTTCGACGCACTTCTCGGTGAGGTCAACAACAAATCCAGTCACTTGGGTGGGCCAGTTCTTGCGAACTAGCTTGCCTGGGATCAACTGACATGCGAAGCGTACTGTGTCATTCTAGATAGAGGTTACCTTTTAACCTCACATGCCCTTCTTGACATTGCCATAAGTTTCTTTGATTCTCTACGCTAATGCTCGGTCTAAGGTATTTCCAAGGTAAAAATCCTATGGGTTAGGGCCCTGCATGCTCACCCCTGTGATCCGATTGATCAAGGTCGGATCCATAGTGATGCGATGGTTCAACCATAAGTAACCTCCATGGTAGCAGGATAAAAACAGTTTCACGCATGTGTTTACTTCCTGGTGTTGAACGAAGTGTGAGATCTTCATCACATTAAGCAGTGTGGACTGCACGGGGTTCTGGGTCCATGGATGCGGGATAATTTTCAAATTGTTGCCTTTAGTTCTGGTCAGATACTTATGTGGGGAGAGCATGTTGTAAGCCTTCCTGTCACCAAGGTTGAAGTCACTGAACTTCAATGCTGCGAGCTTATCCTGGTTGGCTCGAACTACGCGTATCCCTTTCGGGAGGTACGTTGTGATCAAAGCATAGTCAAAATCTTGGGGCACACTGTCTCGCTTGTTGGCACCACTTAGAGAGGTTAGTTAGGTAGGTGGAATGCTCAGAATTAGCTTGGCATTCACAATATCATCTTTGTGCTTTGTTCTCGGCTCTATTGTGATTCTAGAAGTTCCTTCTCTGCGAGCAGTCGATGGAGAAGCTTGGACTCCTCCTGTTGATGATGCTTTCACACCTGCAGACATCCTTCTTTCCAACATGATTTTCTCAGTCCTGAGATCAACAAGTACTTCCTTCGCAGATTCTTCAAGTGCGCTAAGATCTTCGGACACACGTGCTCGGGGTTAATATCGGGGTCACAATTATCTTAGACACTGCACATGAATGAACAACAAGGGCGTGATGATCACTATATACACTTGCTAGTCTGCGGGCTTCAAATTCTCAGTTGGCAAAAGTGTTCTTCGGACATGGTGTGATGAGATATATAGGAGATCTTGGAAAAGATTTACTTTTCAACGGGTATGGGCCTCATTAATTCATGTTTTGTCCATTATGGCGCAATCCAATGGTCTGGTGATGAGCCATCAATGATTTTTGATCTGTTCAGAGTGGTAGTCAAACGGATATATCAGCCTCTAATGGCTATATTTCTTCGCCACGATGAAGTGGCCAATGTCATTGTTCTGATATCTCATCGATGTTCAAATTCTACAAGTTTTCCTTCTATGAGGCTCCCTCTAGAATCTTTTGTAACCTGTTGATATTAGCTCTCTTTTTACTTAGCTTCCTAGCCTTTTTTCCAGTGAGCTTCATCTTGATGATTCTCTTCCCAGTTTGATTCTTATTTTCCTTGGGCATAGGCTCTTCGCACTGTTGAGATTCTCTCCTAAGACTCAGGGGAAGTACTTCTTCTATATCTGAGACAGATACTTCAATCTTCTGTGAGTCCTCTAATGTTCTTGTAGTTTTGACATATGGGCTTCTAGTGTCAAATAGCTTCGATCTATTCTCCTATTCTTCAATCAACTACACGATCCTTCTGGTCATGAAATCTTTTAAATCTTGTCTCTATTGTTCTAAGACTTCTTCTTCTTCCTTCTTTCTGGCTTGATCTCTTTCAATCCAAGGTTTTCCAGGTAACATAGTAAATGGGGCGTTGTCCTCAATAAATTTGATAATCTCAAAATCTTCTTCTGTCAAAGTTCCATTGACATTCATAGGTATCTGAGTGAGCCTCCCACATAGGTTTACTAGTTTCCCTCTGAATAACCCTATTCCTCTTAATGAAGGGATCATAGTAGGCTTCCCTATAGCTTCCCAAGTTCTTTCTGGCATAATTTTCACTTGTGTTTCTTCATCAAGGACATAATCAATGTCGAAGTCTCCTTTTCTTGCTTCAATGCATTCTTTTTCTTTAAAGATCATTGATAGATTAACATGTCGGTGATCATTCAAGGTGTCTTTCATATGTAGAAATAAATTCTCTGATTCCTTCTGGGATTCTACTATTTCTGGATATGCCTTTGGGTTTTCTTCATTCAGATTCATTCTTTCAAGCTTAGCAATCATTCTAGGGCAATCCAACACTTCATGGTCAAAATCTTTGCAACATAAGCAACTAGATCTTCCACTAGGGCATTCCTTAGAAATATGTTCCAGTCTTATACAACTGTAATAGAGGGTTAACCCTTTCTTTCTTTTAAATGATCCCCAGCCTCTTCTATACTGCACACTAGGATCATGGTAGCTAGTTTGAAAAAAAATCTTTCTAGGATCGTGCATCCATTTGTTAGTCCAAACATTCTTTCTATGCATAGGTATAACATATCTATTATTATGCTTATCATATCTATTCAAATCAAACTTTATTTCATCTATCAGTGCCCCAGTTTAAAATCTATTAAACATACTTAGATCCATACCTTAGAAACAAAATTTTTCACTTATCTTACTTCTATAGAGCATAAAGCTTCCAAATCTAATACCTTTTAAATATTCTTACCTTTATTAGAGTACTGAGCTTACAGATCTTACCTCTTTTCTATATATCTAACCTCTTTTCTTCAGGAACTTCCACCTTCACCTTTCTTAGAGCACAAAGCGTTCAGATCTTGCTTCTTTTCTTCAGATCTGTCCTTCCTTTCTTGGCACAAAGCTTCATGGGTCGAGTAAAAAGATGTGCACTAGGGAAACAGGTCTACGCACAGAGTTTCCACAGTTTCTAATTGAATCTTCTCACAAATATTCTCTTCCCTTAGTTCCCAACAATCATAGCTTCAAGTCCTGGCAATGGAACCATTTGTTGGCACAGGGGCATACCTAGGTTTCAACGCTACCAGAGCGCACCAACAAAAACCTAACTACCGGCCCTTTCGGCAACACTTGCGAAGTAGATGAAGTCTCACCCAAGGTAGAGGTAGGGGTGGTTGCAGGAAGGGATGATTTTAGGGGCTAAATTTTTCTCATGGGCTAATTTTCCATGTTTTTTCCAAAAACGAGATTCGTTGTTTTAAAAATAATTCACCCAAATTCTATAGGATAAAATTATTTTACCTTAAAAATCGCCAAAATTTTATAAAATCTATATAATATACTTAGAAATTTGAATATTTTTACAAAAATATCGCCAAACATTTATAGTTGACATATGAAGGATTAATAAGATTTGCCAAGGTTTCTACATTTTAAAATGAATTTCCATCCTTAAAATCATCCCTGGTTGCAGGACTCGGGTGTCTTCAACCTTAGTTGGGACATGGATCTGTGATTATATCACTTATAGAGAACTTAACATCGATCATTCATCAATATTCAGTCCTTATCATACTTTGCAAATATCACAGAGCATTGCAACATTCATGTAGATCTAAGGTATCTTAATACTTAGCAACAATAAATCAGATCAGATCCAGTAGATCAACACTAAGCATCTTTATACATATTAGATCTACTATTCATACACATCTAATAAGCACATATCATAAATAGATCTAGCTAAATATATCAAAGAACTTAGCAAAAGCAGAGATAAGGACATTGAGTCAAAGCACAAAGCATAACACACATGATTTACATGGTTCACCCCCACCCTGGGGCTACGTCCACCAACTCTTCTTCTTTATTATCGTCGGCCAAGAACTTACAAGAACATATCCTTAGAAACCTTTACTTCGCACAAGACAAAATATCTATGCAGCTCGCTAGATCCTTCTTCCTTGCCTTTCATCACAAAGCCCTCTATACCTTCATACAAGGACTTGCACTAAGCTCTGCAAGTCTATACAGAATGCACAAAACTCTTGATCCCACAGATCCCTTCTTGGAACTTAGCCTATATCACATAGATACAATACCATTCGACTCTCCCCTTACATTTCCTATCCTTCTATTTATACATACAAAATGGGCCTAAGCGTGGTTAAACCTGTTGAAATAATGTAACTGCGAAGGGCATTCTTATTATTTTGTTATTGGATTAAATCCCCATTGTGGATTAATCATGTCATTATTATTATTTTTATTATTAGGTTAAATCCCCATTGAGG
>ML817829.1:60150-80579 GCA_009831015.1 Picea engelmannii | reverse complement strand
TTTTTGACTGGCCTCTCCAGGAGGGGGGAACCGGTCAACTTGAGGACCTTTCCTCCAGGGCCATACAACATTCAAGACTATATTGGTATGTATTGCAAGGAAAGCATTGAGAAACTAGGATATCAAGTGTTGATACACAATATTACTAGCCTTAGTTTCTCGATAGTTTTATTCATGATTGGGCGGATCACAGGATCTGCAACACTTCACCAGGCCTCTCATGCACAAATGAATTGTGCATTTCAGTGCCTGGATGCCACTATTTTTTATTGGAGCACTACCATGCTTACATGCATGAAGAAACAACTCACTGAATTTCACAGAAGGACGAAAAATAACTTTGTATTGTGATATTTCTTATTTGAGAGAGTTCCTAGCCTTAGCCCAAGGGAGGCAATAGGAGGCCATATTGCCTCCTTTCCGACATTATGTAGGTGGGAAAATTTATTGCCCGGACATGGTGCAGGGAGGGTCCAAGAGGCCTTTGATGACAATTTTTTTGATTGGTGGGCCCGTCATATTCCAGTGATAGAGGACTACCCATATGAAGGGATCAATTTCTTGAGGGGTCTTGATATGCCCATGCTCCCTGGAGAGGAGTGCATTGAGATAGGTAAACATATTTTTTAAAGTTATTTAATTTTTTAAGTTTTTTAAATATTATCCTTTTTATGTAATGTCAAAGTACTGACTCAAAGATATGTTATATACATATGTGGGACCGGTGCAACTGTTTGAATTCTCCAGGACTAGGCATCATCCTCAACTAAAGGTCGGACCAGCAGGAGCATGAGGACTAGCTGGCGTGGGAGGACCAATAGCCGCAAGAGGACCCCCATCAGGAGAGGTTGAGAGAGTATTGTGTTGAGTAGAGAGAAACCTTATGGCTCTCACTCGTGCAGTACCGATGGAAGAGATAGAGGACCTTCCCCCAAACATGTAGCCACATGTAGTAGGGGTGCCTAGGACTTGGGTCCAATTGTTCTAGCATCTTGTGAATTCCATAGTCCATTACAATAGGGAGAATAGGCCAATACCATAGTTAGTTTTGGACCACAAATGTGCCGAGGGAACTTTTTTGTAGTCCCTATTGAGGGCTTGAGCCCATACATGTATACAAGCTCTATTTGAGGCTTTATGGCCCACTTTGTACTCATGGCACTATTTTTTGGGATATATTATATATACATCTTTTTTCCTTATGGATAAACATTTTGTACCAATGTATTTTACATGTGTATGTGTGTGTTTTTATTTTTATGTATGAGCAACATACCAATTTAATACTTGATTAGATCTCCTAGGAACATGAATATAAGTAATATAATCAAAAGAGCATTCTAAGAAACGTACCCCTAAGGAATATTCGGTGAAGGATGGGATCATAGACACGGTATATCATGTTTAACTGAGACAAGACCATTTGAGCATCCAAATAAACCCTGAGGAGAGAAATACCATGTGACAAGGCATCATGTAGTAACTCTATTACTACACTGTACTCAACAACATTATTGGTTGCTTCACCCAAAAAAATGCCTCCAGAAGAAATCAAATAACCAAAAGGTGCAAAAATAACCCAAGTTCTGGAAGAAAGCCTTCGATTGTGTTGGCTAGAATCATCTATGAACCTAACATAGACTTCAGATTCACTTGACATCTTCCATGGAGAAAAGAAAAAAAATAAGTACACGTCCATAAAACAAAAATACAAGATTGTATAAAAAACTATACATATGTACAAGAAGTCACACTCAAGAGACTGACCTAAGTGTAATACTTCTTAAGGTAGATCCCATTTCTAGGATCCAATAAAGTGTTACCCTTGAAATAAACTAGACGATAAGCACCCTTTTATAAGACTTCTTTCACAATGAAAGGTCTGAATCGTTTGAACTTTCCTGCTCCCAAGGGATATTTGTATTGGTCGTAGACTAGTATAAGATCATCTTCAAAGAAAATCTGATGGTGGACGGACCGATCATACTAACACTTGATGCGTTGTTTGTGAGCCTCATTGGCCAAGGCTGCATCTTGGCGTTGCTCATCAAGCTGATCGAGATATAAAAGATGTTCTTCAAGCGGTGTAGAGTCGGGCAGTAGTTTCATTACCAACTTCAGAGAAGGGATTTGACATTCAATGGGAAAGAATGCCTCCATCCTATAGACATGTTGAAAAGGTGAAAAACTGGTTGTAGTCTTGATTGAATTTCGATAAGACCAAAGTGTCAAGTACAACATCAAATGCCAATTTGACTTGGCTGAATTAATTGTTCATTGTAGAATAGTATTGAGATAATTATTAACAACCTCTACCTGAAAATTCTCCTGTGGGTAGTAAGGTGACGAATGTTCCTATTTAAACCCTAGTTTTGATGTTAATTCAGACATCATTTTGTTCTGTAAGTGACTATCATGATCAATGACAGTCTCCTTCAGAATACTGAACCTGGCTACAATCTGGTTGAAAATGAAAAAGGAATTTGTCTCCCCATCATTTTTGAATGTTGGTGTAACTTCAACCCACTTAGTAAAGTAGTCTACTACTACGATGATATAGTGATGCCCCCTAGCTGAAACTGAGTGAAATGTAGTGAAATCAATCCCCCACTTGGTGAAGGGATCGACGAAAATAACTGGGAACATAGGAGCTGGGTGTGCCCGCATATTCCAAGAGAATATCTGACATGGGTGAAACTTATTGACCGCTTCTACACAATATTTGATGAATGAGGGCTAAAAGTATCCAGCGCGAAGAATATTTTGGGTTGTTTCCAACCCAGAAAGATGACTGCCACGTGCTCCTATGTGACATTCATTCAAAACAAGGTCTGCTTCTTTATGAGTAAGACATATTTGAATAATGCAATCCAATCCTCGATGATATAAAGTGTTATTGAGGATGACATAGTTCTGCGCTTGGTGGCATATTTGTTGACGCTCATCACGAGAAGCAGAAGAAAGGACTTCAAAGTCTGAAGATACATAAGTATATCTCCATACCAATGGTCCGATGATGTGATAAGAAAAATATCTTCATTGATCGGTGACTCTTCGGGAGAAATATCACCACTCTCTACTTGAAGCTATGATATTAGCTCAACAAAGACTAGGGACTTTTTAGATTTCATCGAAAAAAAATCCAAGTCAAACTCTTGCAGGATGACTATCCATCGACTGATTTTTCCTCCGATGACCTGTCATGTTAACACATATTGAAAAGGGTTGATGATAGCTACAATGGTGGTCTTGCGAAGTAAAATATAATGATGGAACCATTGGATAGTGCAGACAACTTCCAAAGTGAGTTTCTCAACATGTGTGTAGTTGAGTTTCGGTCCAACCAGGCCTCGGCTAAGATAGTAGATAACATGCTCTTCGAGCATGTCATCCTCTTGGACCAAGACCATGCTGATAGTAGACTATGCGGAAACCAAATACAACAAGAAATCCTTTCCATAATCCATAGTACTGAGCATAGGGGCAGACTTCAGAGCACATTTCAATGCTTCAAAATATCATTGAGCCACTTCATCCCAACATAATGGGACCCATTTTTTCAAGAGACGCATGAACATTTTAGTAATCTCGGCATAATTAGCAACAAAACGCCGAAGAAAATTGGCTTTCCCCTCTAGATTCTAAATCTAGGGAATTATGTGCGAGGAGGCAATTAAACTATTGCCTCAACCTTTAGAGGATCGACCATGATCCCTCTAGTTGACATGATAAAACCTAACAAGCGTCTCGATGTAACACAAAAACTACACTTGTTGGGATTTAGGATAATCCGATAGTAGCGACACCTCTCAAATATTAGTCGTAAATGGGAGGGATGATCAAATCTCTTATGATAATGTGATGCCAGATCATCGAGATATGCCTCGAATATGTGTGAGGTCGTGGAAAGAAAATGACATGGCTCGCTAAAAAGTGGCTCCAACATTCTTAGGGCCAAAAGGCATTTTTCTATACCCGAATGTACCCCAAGGACAAATAAAATCCATTTAATGTTGGTCCTCGAGCTTGATCTGAATTTGATTGTACCTGAAAAAAAGTCCATGAAAGAAAAGACCTCACAACCTGCACATTCATCGACAATTAGATCAATAAATGGGGTTGGAAAATTTTCTTTTGAGCAAGCTTTGTTCAAGTCACAAAATTCCATACATACATGGATTGTACCTTGCTTCTTACTTATAGTAACATGGTTCGATACCCATTCTGTCAATTTCATGGGGTAGATGAAACCAACTTTGATGAGTTTCTCTACTTCAACCTTTATCACCACTTCCTTGCGAGGATTGACCGAGAAAATATTTTTTCAGACATGCTTAACATCAGGATAAGTCATGATATCATGTACAAAAATACATGGATCAATGCCTAACATATCCTCATAATACCAGGCAAAAACGTCTCGAAATTATTTAAACAATTAAGTGTATATTTGAATCTCTTCGAAAGAAAAATCCTCTCAAATGAAGACATTTTCCCCAACACCAGGGGTTTTGGTTACTAAACTTTCCATGTTTCCCTTGACATATATTTCGTGCATATCCAGAGGGTTAATAGGACAAGGGGAATCTCCATTCATGGTCGTAATGAATTCTGTTTCCTCTATTCTCTTAAGCTCTGGTAAGAAATAAGATTGGTGGTTAAGAGAATCCCAAGGTTTGTCTATCCCACTCATTGCCTCTAGGATCACCTCATCAGAGGGAAAGACTAAGTCCAAAGGGTTGTAGGAGGCGAGAGAGTCTTGAACCCAAATAGGCTCTAGAACAGGGTCTATCTCCTATAGGGGAGCCATATCAGGGTTGGTCGAGGCTTGATGGAATATTGCACGCAACCTTGACAATGGATAAGGGCATGGACATGCCAAGGTTCCCTACCCCTTCCATCGAAGCCGATGGGGAAGGTAAATTCCAAGGGTCATTAAAGTAACTCGTTATAAAAAATGCGACTTGAAATATTGCAGCCTTCAGCTATTCGAGGACAACCGAAACAAACCTAACATCATTGGCAAGAGAAAAATAATCAAAAGTCCCCATTAAATATGGAAACAATATGACGCTTAAGTTAATAGTACCTAGTTGTGGGTTATCAATCATAGGTACCGTAGATGCCCCTGATGAAGGTTCAGGGCAGGAGAAGGATAATTGATCAACGGTTATGATCTAACCTTCGTGAGGAAAAAATAAGACCCGAAAAATGGTGGATACGACTGTTGTCATGGCGTAGGTCCAACTCCTCCCTAAAACAATATTGTAGTCGAGAGGCACATCGACTACTTCTACTTCGACACACACATTTTTTCCCTCCAACTGCACAGGGAAAGAGGGAATTATGCCATGTGGTCTAAAATATCGATCTTCAAACACATTTAGCAACGTGGGAGATAGAGAAAACTCAAGTTGGTCGATGGCCTTCCAAAATGCCAATGACATCACACAAGTCGAGGAACCCTCATCAACCACCATATGGAAAATGTTTTGTGTCAATGATTTTTTGGTGCACACCACTACTATATGAAAAGTGACATGGTGAGGAAGACAAGGTTTATGGTTAGTAGGGTAAAAAACAATCATTCCTAAGTTAGTGGTATCGACTACTCCCAAGGAAGATAACAACGCTTTCCTCTGTGAGCGGAAACTCCGGAGGACCTCTAGAGTGGACATTGAAAAAGGAGTTTGTGTCAGATCCTCCACGATGGAGTAATTCTGAGGAGCCATTGCGTTTGGGTTGTGAGAATCCTTTTTGAACACCTTTAGGGATGCAAATCATCATTTCTCCCACCATCTTCTTAATTTGTAGAGGATTCAACAGGTTGGAGGATTCATTTCCATTCTCAACATATTCTGGCATTCTGTAGTTATGATCCCTGGTCTATAGATTAGCTTATGTTAGTCACCATTAATTTTTTTTGATGTGAAATCAAGATTTCAAGATCTAGCGAGATGCTAAACCGGTTTGGAAGCCTGATAAACCAAGGAAGGGGCTAAATATGGTAGAGAGAGGCTAAATTTGGAAGGAGTGCTAAGCTGATGGGCTCGACACGTCGCATATTGTGAACTCTCAAGATCGACGATCGAGGATGATTTCGAGGGGAGGAGTTGTGCATAGGTTAATTTTGGAGAGCAGGCTGAAATTTAAACCATGGTTTTTATTTAGGGATATGTGGCACCACCAGGTGCATTTCGAGGTGGAAAGTGGGTTTCCCCAAACCACTCTCTCACGCCCCCAAAATTTGGAAAACTATAAAAGGGATTTTTTTATTTAGTTTATTATTATTTCGAACACTAGAACATTTGAAACTTGGCGCGACCACCCTCTTTCAAATGCAACTCAACAGTACACCATTTTCACACCATTTCCGTTCATTTCCAAGTATTATTCATCACAACCATGGATCTTATCATAACCTCAGTAACATAGCAAGATCCCGTGGTGAATGAAGAATCCCTAATTGACCGAGATTCAAATGTTTTTGATACCAAAATCACCATTTCTCCCATCTTTGTGTCTAGAAGCAACTTGTCCGATAAAGTAGGAAGGTGTATATCATTCCTTGAAGTAGTCCAGGCCACCGTAGTCCCTTATGCTGTCGAAATAACTTTCCCTTTTCCTGAATTTATAAATTGGTGTGTCGAACAATATTCACATGAAGAAAGAGTCGTCATGAATAAATTATGGTCTGAGGTCATGTGTAGGGTTGAGATTCTATCAATTCAAGAGTCCCTCGATATACCAGAGTATTTTTCTGCAAATTATGAACCTTTCAATGAAGAAAATCTAATTAGGGTATACAAAGAATGTCCATAAGAGGTCTGAGATCTGTTTTTACAGAAAATTGTCAAACCAGAGAATTGTTTAGAGGGTCTGTCTTTGCATATGAATGTGAGTATATTGGTTATTGAAGTCCAATGGGTTTGTTCCCTTTTGAGTCAAGTTTTAGGTCTGGACAATGACAAACATGTGGTCAAATTCATGCTCAGTTTCCTTTTGACCTTTTTTAAGTAAGAGTCTGGTTTGTCAGTCCGCGTCAGTTTTGATCAATTCAGAGCTGATAATATCCATAAAAAAACTAGTGATTTTCTCTCTCTAAGGCATTTCAGATACTACACCTATTTGCTGAAGATTTTCCTGAAAACCAATAAGAGAGAATTTCCTGAACCAACATTTGTATCAATTGAATGTAAAAGGATTACATTGCTTATATTCATAAACAAAGTCATGTCCAAAGTTTATAGTTTGATTTTCAATACCAGCCTACCTAGAGTTGTGGATGACATGACGAGATATCCACAGCCATATCCAGAGAATAAATTGGGGGATTGGGTACTATTCATGCACTCAACAATGATTTGGGTTTATGGTTGTCATTAATCCCCCTATCTATTGCCTATTTTTCTGACCCTTGGGATATTTTCCCTTGAATTCATCAGGCAAAGAATTATATCCGAGACAGAGAATTTCCTAAAGTTGCGCAAATCCTCCAACTTCAAGTTCCCTTTTATCATTGGCCCCTTCATTGTAAAAACTAGATCATGCTTATCTCATATCCAAGAAAATCTCAAAGAGTTTAGTTTTTCACAACTACAGGGAAGAAGGTATGATCCTCATCAAATCATATCCAAGAGAATATTGATGAACAAACATGCCCTTTATGAGCATGAACAGGTTGAAGGTTTTGATAAGCTGGAAAACCTAGAAGTCTGTGTTGATATGGAAGAAATCTTGCAACAAAGGCAAACACAACAAGTGGAGGCAACCCTGCAACAAAGTCAAACACAAAAAGCTTCTCAGAAACTAATAGTCAAAGTTCCTAAGATGAGTGTTTACAACAAGAGAAGAAGTTTAGAGGCCATGGGCACTAGTGATCAGAAAAATTCTCCTAAGAATATGAATATTACACAGTCCCCACATATAGTGGATTTAGAAAAGGAAGAACCTAGAGAACAAGTAAATTTGGATATGGTGGAAAGTGGAAGTAGAACTGTAGAGGTTGAAAAGGAAAGAAAACTCCAAAGTGAAGGCAAATCAAGAACCTTTAGCAACAATAAACACATCTTTGATAAAACATCTGGGGTAGCTTATCAATCTAAAGATGATTTCGCAAAACAGTATGTTGAAAAGGTCCCAAATCAAACTCCTTCTAGGTACACTGCCGACTCATTAGGAGTTTTCATAGTGCATATTGAGTACACCTTTCCTCTTTTATCATTATTGCATTTATGAACCTAGTGTTAGTCGATCTCATTGTTTTTAGCTTCCATGTTTTAAAAGGAAAAAATTGACATTTGGTCATTAAAATTTTCTAACTGTTTTATCAAGATTTGAATTTTTCTCATAGTTCAATGTTCTAGAAACTCCTAGTCCAGACAGGCACTATAGATTATGCTACAGACTGGCTGAAAGTGGTGAATTGAAGGTTATAATGGTTGCAGGCAGTTTCATGCTTTCTAAAGCACATCTACAGTCAATCTATGATGTCCAGGTACTCCTTGAGTCGTCTGAGCTCTATTGAATATGAATTTAAGGATTTGATAAATTTTCGTAGCACATGGCACTACGAATTGTGGTTCCCTTTACCAACCAACTGCTTTACCTCTATTGTCACTAAACTCTCAGCTATCTGCAATATTTTCATTCTCTTCCACTGCAATTGAACAAATCCTTCTATCAAAGTTTTTGTGCCTATTGTTGGCACAGGGGCAGACCCAGGGTTCAATGCTACAAGAGTGCACCAAAAAAACCCTAACTACTGACCCTTTTGGCAACACATGCGAAGAAGATGAAGTCTCACCCGAGGTAGAGGCAGGGGTGGTTGCAGGACTCAGGTGTCTGCAACCTTAGCCGGGACACAGATCTATGATTATATAGCTTATAGATCACTTAAAATCGATCATTCATCAATATTCAGTCCTTATCATACTTCACAAATAACACAGAGCATCATGACATTCGTTTAGATATAAGGTATCTTAATATTTAGCAACATTAAATCAGATCATATCCAGTAGATCAACACTAAGCATCTTTATACATATCAGATCTACTATTCGTACACATCTAATAAGCACATAGCATAAATAGATCTATCTAAATATATCAAAGCACTTAGCAAAAGCAAATATAAGCACATTGAGTCAAAGAACAAAGCATAACACACAGGATTTACGTGGTTCATCCCCACCCTGGGGATACGTCCACCAACTCTTCTTCTTTATTATCATTGGCCAAGTAGTTACAAGCACAAAGCCTTAGAAACCCTTACTTCACATAGGACAGAATATCTGCGTAGCTCGCTAGATCCTTCTTCCTTTCCTTTCAGCACAAAGCCCTCTATACCTTCACACCAGGACTTGCACTAAGCTCTGCAAGTCTATACAGAATGTGCAAAACTCTCGATCACACAGATCCATTCTTGGCACTTAGCCTGTATCACATAGATATAATACCATTAGACTCTCCCATTACATTGACTATCCTTCTGTTTATACATACAAAATGGGCCTAAGCATGGGTAAACCCATGGGCCGACACCCCTTTCCCATTACATATTCCCAAAACAAAAAGAGGGCCCAAAAGTGGGCTGAGATCCCGTGATCTCTGCTTCGTCTGGAGCTCCATCTTCGACAGGTTTCTGAAGTCCCAAAAATGGTCAAATATGACCAAGTGTTCCCAAAACTTGGTCAAGGGCCAACAGGCCCCCAACACTCACTTGTGACTCATCCTGAGTCACTCTGGTCTGAGCAATTCTGCCTCGAACGTCTCGAGCTTGGCTTGAGCTGCTGCAATGCTACGACCTCTTGCTCAATGAACTCCTAGATGAGTGCGTCATTGACTGGTTCTTCTAGGTGCTGTTCTGCTGTGATGACGACTAGTTCTAGCTCGTCTCCTTGGCTTTCAACTTCAGTGAATAGTTGACATGTATTCTCTTGCATTGGTTGAAGTTGTTGAGAGACTTCCAACACTTTAGTTTGGATCGTGTGGATCTGTTGTTGGGCTGTGCGTTTCTCATGAAACATCTTCATCCTTTCGACTGGTGACAAGGCCTTCATTTGCACCTATAACATATATGTGTGCTTCTTTGCTTCTTGGAGCTGTGACTCCAATGTTTGTAACTCTGGATTCTCTGTGAGGTTTTTGTACATCTGAGTGCTCCTAGAGCTCAACTTCTTGCACTCCAAGGAAAGGTCTTTTATTTTTCCAACTGCGCTGCAAGAAGTTGCCTCTCTTAGGTATTTGATTTCTTGAGGAGTCTCGGGCACGGTACGAAGTTCCAGGTCTGCAATGCACTACTGAAGTTGCTGGATCACTTCTTCTAGTTGTGCCACCTACTGTGGGATTCATTCTTCAACTCTCACTTCTATGAAGGTCACAGAGAAAAGTTCTCTATTGACCTATTCCTTTACTTCTAGCTGCTCAACAATCAACTGCTCCTTGCTCTGTTGTAGCTCTGCTTTCTCTTTGTCCCACTGTGCTTGAAGAGAAAGTTTTTCTCACTCAGTAGCACTGCGTTGCTTGACAAGTACTCCCTATACCTGTGTAAAAGCCTGGATGGCTTGTGTTGTCTCTTCATGAGCTCATTGTAGGCGAACTTCAACTTTATCGGCGATCTGGTGCAATTGAGTTGGATAATCTCCTAGTTCTACTGTTCCTGTTTTCAGAGGCATAGTGGAGACTACGTGGCTAGACTGGAGTGCCTACTGCACTCCTTGGAGTTCAATCTCGATACAACAATACATATTCTCTTGCTTCGCCTCCTGCTTCTCTAATAACTTCTGTGAAGCATCGTTCATAGCTGCAATGATGAAATTAAAATCATCCAATGTGAGGGTAGTCCACATATTGGTTACAAGGGTTCTAGGTTTCTTCCGAGATAGAGGTTCAAAGAAACGGAAGGTTCGAACCTAGTTTCCTTTTCTTCGACGAGTCTTCTTCATCCCTAGGCAGTGGTACTTTGCCTTTTTGTTGTTCAATTTCCACACCTTCTATCTCTTCGCCATCATCCCCTTCATCTAGTGAAATGGACACAATCCTTACAGATGTGTTGTCCATATCCTGAACTTCTACAAGATTCTTCATCTTACTAGGTCCGGGTATATCCTGTGCAGCTTCCGGGCTATCTACATTAGACAACTTCGTAGGGTTGGCTGAAATAAGGAGGTCCACTGACCATTCCTTAGTGATTCGATGTCTTCCTCGGTCAACTTGTAATAGGATTGTAACTATTGTTTGTGCTCATCAACGCGTGTTGTTATATAAATAAAGTGGTGGTCTGTGCTGAACTTCATTAAGGGTCGAAACCTGTGGAGGGTATTCGGGGTCATCCGAGGCTCGGAATGGATGGCTTATTTCAACTGGTTGTAGTAAGTATGGTAGAAAAAATTGGACTGCCACTGCTTGTTCATATCAGTAGAGTACCACAAGGTACTAAAATTCGCAGCCAAAGGTTCGAAGGGCTCGATGTCGGGGAAGGTCGGACCTTCCGACATTTCTCATGGAATGAATGCGATTAGTATGAGAAGCCATCTAAAGTGGAACTCATTCCCTTGGTATTGTGCTTCCCGGAAATCAAGCTCTAGCTGGTTTACAAGGTACTATGCCTAATTCATCTGAAGTCCTTCGACGCACTTCTCGGTGAGGTCAACAACAAATCCAGTCACTTGGGTGGGCCAGTTCTTGCGAACTAGCTTGCCTGGGATCAACTGACATGCGAAGCGTACTGTGTCATTCTAGATAGAGGTTACCTTTTAACCTCACATGCCCTTCTTGACATTGCCATAAGTTTCTTTGATTCTCTACGCTAATGCTCGGTCTAAGGTATTTCCAAGGTAAAAATCCTATGGGTTAGGGCCCTGCATGCTCACCCCTGTGATCCGATTGATCAAGGTCGGATCCATAGTGATGCGATGGTTCAACCATAAGTAACCTCCATGGTAGCAGGATAAAAACAGTTTCACGCATGTGTTTACTTCCTGGTGTTGAACGAAGTGTGAGATCTTCATCACATTAAGCAGTGTGGACTGCACGGGGTTCTGGGTCCATGGATGCGGGATAATTTTCAAATTGTTGCCTTTAGTTCTGGTCAGATACTTATGTGGGGAGAGCATGTTGTAAGCCTTCCTGTCACCAAGGTTGAAGTCACTGAACTTCAATGCTGCGAGCTTATCCTGGTTGGCTCGAACTACGCGTATCCCTTTCGGGAGGTACGTTGTGATCAAAGCATAGTCAAAATCTTGGGGCACACTGTCTCGCTTGTTGGCACCACTTAGAGAGGTTAGTTAGGTAGGTGGAATGCTCAGAATTAGCTTGGCATTCACAATATCATCTTTGTGCTTTGTTCTCGGCTCTATTGTGATTCTAGAAGTTCCTTCTCTGCGAGCAGTCGATGGAGAAGCTTGGACTCCTCCTGTTGATGATGCTTTCACACCTGCAGACATCCTTCTTTCCAACATGATTTTCTCAGTCCTGAGATCAACAAGTACTTCCTTCGCAGATTCTTCAAGTGCGCTAAGATCTTCGGACACACGTGCTCGGGGTTAATATCGGGGTCACAATTATCTTAGACACTGCACATGAATGAACAACAAGGGCGTGATGATCACTATATACACTTGCTAGTCTGCGGGCTTCAAATTCTCAGTTGGCAAAAGTGTTCTTCGGACATGGTGTGATGAGATATATAGGAGATCTTGGAAAAGATTTACTTTTCAACGGGTATGGGCCTCATTAATTCATGTTTTGTCCATTATGGCGCAATCCAATGGTCTGGTGATGAGCCATCAATGATTTTTGATCTGTTCAGAGTGGTAGTCAAACGGATATATCAGCCTCTAATGGCTATATTTCTTCGCCACGATGAAGTGGCCAATGTCATTGTTCTGATATCTCATCGATGTTCAAATTCTACAAGTTTTCCTTCTATGAGGCTCCCTCTAGAATCTTTTGTAACCTGTTGATATTAGCTCTCTTTTTACTTAGCTTCCTAGCCTTTTTTCCAGTGAGCTTCATCTTGATGATTCTCTTCCCAGTTTGATTCTTATTTTCCTTGGGCATAGGCTCTTCGCACTGTTGAGATTCTCTCCTAAGACTCAGGGGAAGTACTTCTTCTATATCTGAGACAGATACTTCAATCTTCTGTGAGTCCTCTAATGTTCTTGTAGTTTTGACATATGGGCTTCTAGTGTCAAATAGCTTCGATCTATTCTCCTATTCTTCAATCAACTACACGATCCTTCTGGTCATGAAATCTTTTAAATCTTGTCTCTATTGTTCTAAGACTTCTTCTTCTTCCTTCTTTCTGGCTTGATCTCTTTCAATCCAAGGTTTTCCAGGTAACATAGTAAATGGGGCGTTGTCCTCAATAAATTTGATAATCTCAAAATCTTCTTCTGTCAAAGTTCCATTGACATTCATAGGTATTTGAGTGAGCCTCCCACATAGGTTTACTAGTTTCCCTCTGAATAACCCTATTCCTCTTAATGAAGGGATCATAGTAGGCTTCCCTATATCTTTCCAAGTTCTTTCTGGCATAATGTTCACTTGTGTTTCTTCATCAAGGATAGAATCAATGTCAAAGTCTCCTTTTCTTGCTTCAATGCATTCTTTTTATTTAAAGATCGTTGATAGATTAACATGTCGGTGATCATTCAAGGTGTCTTTCATATGTAGAAATACATTCTCTGATTCCTTCTGGGGTTCTACTATTTCTGTATATGCCTTCAGGTTTTCTTCATTCAGATTCATTCTTTCAAGCTTAGCAATCATTCTAGGGCAATCCAACACTTCATGGTCAAAATCTTTGCAACATAAGCAACTAGATCTTCCACCAGGGCATTCATTAGAAAGATGTTCCAGTCTTATACAACTGTAATAGAGGGTTAACCCTCTCTTTATTTTAAATGATCCCCAACCTCTTCTGTACTGCACACTAGGATCATGGTAGCTAGTCTGCAAAAAAATCTTTCTAGGATCCTGCATCCATTTGTTAGTCCAAACATTCTTTCTATGCATAGGTATAACATATCTATTATTATGCTTATTAGATCTATTCAAATCAAACTTTATTTCATCTATCAGTGCCCCAGTTTAAACTCTATTAAACATACTTAGATCCATACCTTAGAAACAAAAATTTTCACTTATCTTACTTCTATAGAGCATAAAGATTCCAAATCTAATACCTTTTAAATATTCTTACCTTTATTAGAGTACTGAGCTTATAGATCTTACCTCTTTTCTACATATCTAACCTCTTTTCTTCAGGAACTTCCACTTTCACCTTTCTTAGAGCACAAAGCATTCAGATCTTGCTTCTTTTCTTCAGATCTGTCCTTCCTTTCTTGGCACAAAGCTTCATGGGTCGAGTAAAAAGATGTGCACTAGGGAAACAGATCTACGCACAGAGTTTCCAAAATTTCTAATTGAACCTTCGCACAAATATTCTCTTCCCTTAGTTCCCAACAATCATAGCTTCAGGTCCTGGCAATGGAACCATTTGTTGGCACAGGGGCAGACCTACGTTTCAACGCTACCAGAGCGCACCAACAAAAACCTAACTATCGGACCTTTCAGCAACACTTGCGAAGTAGATGAAGTCTCACCCAAGGTAGAGGTAGGGGTGGTTGCAGGAAGGGATGATTTTAGGGGCTAAATTTTGCTCATGGGCTAATTTTCCATGTTTTTTCCAAAAACGAGATTCGTTGTTTTAAAAATAATTCACCCAAATTCTATAGGATAAAATTATTTTACCTTAAAAATCGCCAAAATTTTATAAAAGATATATAATATACTTAGAAATTTGAATATTTTTACAAAAATATCGCCAAACATTTATAGTTGACATATGAAAGGATTAACAAGATTTGCCAAGGTTTCTACATTTTAAAATGAATTTCCATCCTTAAAATCATCCCTGGTTGCAGGACTTAGGTGTCTTCAACCTTAGCTGGGACACGGATCTGTGATTATATCGCTTATAGAGAACTTAACATCGATCATTCATCAATATTCAGTCCTTATCATACTTTGCAAATAGAACAGAGCATTGCAGCATTCATGTAGATCTAAGGTATCTTAATACTTAGCAACAGTAAATCAGATTAGATCCAGTAGATCAACACTAAGCATCTTTATACATATTATATCTACTATTCATACACATCTAATAAGCACATAGCATAAATAGATCTGTCTAAATATATCAAAGAACTTAGAAAAAGTAGAGATAAGGACATTGAGTCAAAGCACAAAGCATAACACACATGATTTACGTGGTTCACCCCCACCCTGGGGCTACGTCCACCAACTCTTCTTCTTTATTATCATCAGCCAAGAAGTTACAAGCACATATCCTTAGAAACCTTTACTTCGCACAAGACAAAATATCTATGCAGCTCGCTAGATCCTTCTTCCTTGCCTTTCATCACAAAGCCCTCTATACCTTCATACAAGGACTTGCACTAAGCTCTACAAGTCTATACATAATGCACAAAACTCTCGATCCCACAGATCCATTCTTGGAACTTAGCCTATATCACATAGATACAATACCATTCAAATCTCCCCTTACATTTCCTATCCTTCTATTTATACATACAAAATGGGCCTAAGCATGGTTAAACCCATGGGCCGACATCCCTTTCCCATTACATATTCCCAAAACCCAAAAATGGCCCAAAAGTGGGCCGAGATCCCATGATCTCTGCTTTTTCTGGCGCTCCATCTTCGACAGGCTGTCGAAGTCCCCAAAACAGTCAAATATGACTAAGTGTTCCCAAAACTTGGTCAAGGGACAACACCTATCTATTTCTTGGCCCTTGTTGTCTATGCTACAAAAACTGCTACGAATTGCACTACGGATCCCCTATTCCAGCGCTGCGAACTGTGCATCAAACTCAACATAATTATCCTATGCTCATATAACCTACATCAATTATTTTCATTTAATGTTTCAATTGATATTTCCCATTTAAAGTATGTTTACATTGAAAAGTTTAAGAGCCTTGCTAATTAAAATAATGATGACCCTACATGGTGGCTAAATGTTAGCTTAACAACATTTATAGTTGTTGACTACTTGCATATCCTTTTCTCTAAAGGGTTTTCTTCCTCTTCTTAAGCCATCAAATTTCTCTTTCACTAGCTCAGGAGTCAAATTGAAGGAAAACCCTAAAGCCTTAAAGAAGCTAGATTTTAAAATATCATCATGCAAACCCTAAAGACTTATGTCCTTGATTGGCCTCTCATACCTCTCAGATCATTGTAGTGTTTTTTCTCCACAAGTTTGGAAGTGTAGTAAGGACTGAGCCTTATGATATGCACTTGTTTGATGCTAAACCTCTTATTAGAGAGGTCTTCCAGAGGGTTGGTTGTCTTAATTTTTGTCAGAATATGTAGAGGGGATACCCTGAGGTAGCTGGGGAGTTTGCCTTAAATTTTGATGGAACTAAAACAAAGGCGGGAACCATCAAACTGGAAGTATTAGAAGCCACCATTACTGCAGCCACTAAGATACCCAACACTAATGAAAGGTGGTTTAAATCCATGAATCTTAATGCAACCTTCTCTAAAGAGTTCCTCAAACCAGAACATCAGAGACATGACCTATCTAAGGGAGTGCCTAGGAGCCATTTGGTTGAGGGATTTGACAAAATGTTGAAGGTGATCTAGAGATATTTTACCTGTGAGGGAAGATTCAATAGATCTACCAATATCACATTAGACTCTTGTTTCACTTCACGGGAAAGGACTTAATGAACATCCTTTTCTATTTGTTTAGGAGTATGGATAAAATGGCTGATAGGGTCCAAGACAAGTCTAAGGCTATGGACACAAGTGTTTTTCACTCATGTTTGATTAGGATGATGGTTATGGAGGACTTGAAGAAAAGAAACATAGATTGGGAGCAATTGATTGTCTCTACAAATATGCAACTAAATGTGGCCCCTACTCCTCGATCCAAGGTGCAAAGCCCTTTTCTAACTGATAGTGTTTCTCACATAGAAACAAGAAAAAACAAAAAGGGAAAACACATTGCCAAAGATAAGGAGGATCCAAAGGAAGTTGAAGAAGAAGAAGGGGGAGCCCATCACTCTCCAAAAATGGAACTTTCACCCTAGCCTGCACCAGAACTAGAATAAGTTCCCTTAGCTAAAACCACAGTAAAAAAAGGGATAAAGTTACACTTTCCCTCAACTACTATAGTAGTTGAGACTAGAGCTAGGAGGCCCTTCACCAGGTCATTAGCCCAGAAGGAAACTGTTGAACAAGAAGCCATAACAAAATATCTTGTTAAGAAGAAAGATAAGGGTAAAGGTGAGAATTTTGAGAAGCTTGTTGAAATCATAGACATCACCACTCCCCCTGATAACCCAACCTTCAAGAGGCTAATCAAACAACTCAGAGATGCCAGAAAGGAAATTGTCCACTTGAAGGGAGAAGGATTGGTTGAGAGAAAAAATATGAAGGATCTCATGGATATGTATAAGGAAACTATTGAGCTGGCTAAGTTCACAACAAGGATATTTCTTCCCCTTCATAGGCATCTTAGAAACATGTACAAGAAAAACAAAGACTTACAGTATCAGAACAAAAAGCTCAAGGAGCATTTATAGCCCTTCAAAGACAATTTAGCTTAGAGAAATATTAGTGTGCTAGCTCAAGGTAAAACAAGGAGAATTACTCGACTTAGGAGATGAGATGGAGTGGTCGAAAGGCCCTCAATTTTGAAAAATGGTCATCCATGCATTTTTTAAGTTTTGTGGGAAGTATCATGATTACACCCTATGTGGAGACATATATAGGATTATACAGCTTTGGATAAAGTTTTTGAAACATTTTGGATAAAACTGCATTACAAAAACAACTACAAGACATTTCATAGTGCTTGGCACTGCGAAATTATCTACATAGACAAAGTTGTAGGCGCACTATGTAATGCACTGTGAAATCATTTACATACACAAAAGTTACCTAGTCGTTGTGAAATCCGCTGGGAAATCACCTAGAAGATAGAAAAGGTAGTTCACTATGGAATCTGTTGTAGAATAGTTTACACAGGAGGGCGTTATGGAATCTGCTACGGAATTCGCTACAAAATCTACTACGAACTGGCTGATACAATCAAGATTTTTGGATTCACTGCCAATTCCAGTTTTGATGGGTTTTGAAGGAATCAATGATCACTGGGTGGGAAAAGGAGCATAGCACATATGCTTGGAGGTCAGTTGGAGCTGGTGGACACATGGCACTAATGGAGATGCACCCAATGAACAACTCATTATGCAATATTATAGTGTTAGAGTTGTTTCCAACATTTTCCATGTTTTTAGTAGTTTGTTGTCTCCACTTGTACAGATGTTAGGTTCGTATTTTTTAGTGGGAGAATCCTAGGATAGAGGATCCATCTCGAATTGCATGTTGTTACTTATTGTTTAGGCTATAAAGGAAACATTAGAATGGCATTTTTAGGTTCTAATGGTTGAGCATAGACTCCCTATTGTAATGTTTTGATAAGACAAAGCCAGACTCTGGTTTTATGTATGAGATCTGAGACATTTTGATTAATAGAAGTCAAGTTCCTTTCATTATCTTACTTCTTTCTTAATCTAGTTTCTCATTATTGAATGAGTCAATTGAGATTCTATAGTTGTGTTTTAATGTATGTTTGATTACGATGTTATTGTAAATGTTATCAACGTTTTAAGGTTTAGATCAAGAAGTTTTTGTGTCTGATCTTTTTCTTTACCTATCTGCTAGTAAGGCTTGATTCTTATAGCATACTTATTCATCCTTCTCATTAAGTCTTCCATCTACCCACACTTATCTTTAAATCACTGACTGAATTTAGCCAAAACCTCAATTGCTTATGCATTATGGCTTAGAATTTCTCTGTTGGAACATTGCTATGTTGATTTTTGTCCATTTAACATTCCATCATAAATATACATTTACAAACCTATTTGATGGGTACTGGGCTTATCCTCTAAAAATATGAGGGTGACTCTCAGTTCTAATAGAAGCAAGTCTGGTAGAAAATTTGGGTAGCCCTGAAGGTATGGTCATGGAACCCGCAATTGATCGAAGAATAAAGACATGAAGGTCAATGTACTTGCAAGTAATAATAGAATATATGGATAGAACATGTCATGCCATATCCAGTGATATGTGGTACGCCATGTGGTTCCTCAAAGTTAGGGAGATATGGCCTTGCGAAGTTGGAGGACCCTCAAAATCTAGAAAACCCTATTAGGTTAACAAGAATTCAATTATTCTAGAATCCTCTAGAAAGTCATTAATAAGTTTGCTATTCAAAGTGGTTGCAACAAGAAGTTAATTATGGGTAAAGTAGTCGTAACAAAGAAATTATGAGTTTACTAATTATGGGTGAAGCAGTTGCAACAAGAATATGAGTTAGCTCTAAAATTAAGAACAAGGGTAAAACAATTATGACCCTAAAATGAGGAAAACGGGTAAAACAATTATGACCCTGAAGTTACGAAAAAGGGTAAAACAATTATGATGCTAAAATTAGGAAAAATAGTAAAACAATTATTACCCTAAAATTAGGAAAAAGGGTAAAACAATTAAATGATAAATTAGTTGTAACAAGAAATTAATTAAGTGTAAAGTGGTTACAACAAGAAATTGATTAAGGGTAAAGTGGTTGAAAAGAAGTTACATGGAAGAGTATAAATACATTGTTGGATTACTGAGAGGGGGGGTGAATCAGTAATAGCATAATTATAATCCTTTTTATCCAAATAGTCCAAGTGTTATATCAATGTAGAATTATTATCCAATAACGAGCAATAAGAAATGAACAATCACACACATACACAGTACACCAGTGTTTTACATGGAAACCCAAATCGGGAGAAACCATGGAATGTTTTTTCTTATATGTCTTGAACAATTATTGTCATTGGAAGCACCAACTTCCTTTGTTTTCCAGCTGCAACTGGAAGGAGGCTCTAACCCCCTAGTTTCTCAGGCTACAACATGAGGGAAGCTCCAACTCCCTATTTCTATGGCTACAACCATAAGGAGGCTACAACCCCCTAAGTTCTCCAGCTACAACCAGAAGGTGGATACAACCACCTATCCTTACCCCATCCAACCACCCTGAAGTAGAAGTAGAATGATGGAACCACTGTCACACTATCACAGTGAGATATACCGTTGTAAAAATATACCAATAAACCTGAACCATGCATCAACCTGTACCTCAACCTGTAATCAACCTGTACCATAAACAAGTGCATCAACCATGCACCAACCTGTACGAAACAATCTGTGATCAACCTGTACCATAAACAAGTGCAACCAACCATGTTCCAAGTATGTACCAATCATGTGTCAACTACTCATCAACTATGACTAATCAATATGTACCAACATCATCAACTGTACACCTCATG
>ML817829.1:46054-60050 GCA_009831015.1 Picea engelmannii | reverse complement strand
AACATAGTGTTCAACCCCCAAGCTCTTCCCTTATTGTCAAGAGGATCTCATTATCTCTTTTCTATGAGCTTGCCTTTGGTGGAGGATTGAAGTGGTGGAGACCCAGTTGGAAGGAACTTGGTTTCTTGGTTTCGAACCATGCCAACATGGAAGTCTGTAATGTTGATACTTCTGTTGATCAATTATTAATAGAAATACTCTTTTCTCGTCCTATCGATATCTTGCAAATATATGATTATTATCCATGGGCATATTTGTAATGTTTATTAATGGATTGTGTTATCTAATGTGCTAACTCATTTTATATACTATCACTATATACTTGCATCGCTTGTTTGTTGAGAACTTCTTGCAGGTGTAAATCTTTGGGTCAAAGTGCTCAATGGTGGAACGACATCAAACTATTGGATCAAGGTAGGATTCTTCCTCATATTGCACATTAGTTTATATAGCACATGTTGGAATTGAGCTGATTTCTGCAGTCATACCTGTCTATTGTGGTTTACCCTTAGCCATAGAGAGTTTTTCCCTTGTAACAGAATTGGTGACTCCACTGGGGAGAGATATTCCTTATAAGGGTTGAAGTACCTTTTTTTTCTTACCTTGCTCTTTTTCATTTTTTTTTATTGTCGTATCACTACTAGACATATTTTGTTCACTCTGGGTCTGAGTTTTCATCCTTTTACCCTTGACTGGCCTTGTTTTAAAGCATATACGCCCTGTGGTACCTGTTGAGATTATCTGGGATGATAGGAAACCTGTTTGGAGTTGAATTTTTGGGTGGTGTCTTTATCTTTGTCTTCCGTTTTTTATTTGTCCTTGGTAGTTGGGTTGTCTGCTTAGCTGCTTGGTACTCTTCTCAAGTGATTGATTTTATACACAGTATAAGTTATATATCAAGTCACTTATCAATCCATGCATTTTATTTTTAATACATTGAAAATACAAAAAAATAGGTATTTTGCATTGGTTGGTATTTTTTTCTTGGAACCTTTATCATTTACTTAGCACATTTAGTGAAAGATTACATTTTACTTCTGAGTTGCAGAGTTAAAATTGAATATTGCACTATTTTTATTTAGAATATCATTCACTAAAAAGTTAAAGTTAGGCTTTGCATTATATCTATTTTTATTTTCATGCAGAGTCATAACACCATGAGTTTCATTTCCATAGATTTTTGAGTAATCACGGCCAATAAAATTTACGCTTTAAACTAAAATTTATTAGTAACTATTTTATTGTTTAGGGTGCACAAACTAACCTAGGATTTAGTGCCTTGGAATAGGATTTTGTGAGTAAACTTCTCCAAGGCAATTAAATCAACATATGTGTTTGAGACATGGAGTTGAGAAATCCATTGTATAATTGGTAATATTAGGAGGCTCCTCTCTAACCGGAGTTAATCACAAGGTCATGCGAAGTTTGTTGAAGGGATAACCCCTGGATACTCACCTAGCGTCAGAGATATTTCTGTGGATTTATTCGTATTTGTGGATCTTGCTAGTATCCATACCTTTGTGAGAGGCAACACTTTTAAGGTTTCGGGATTTGCTACCCTACCGATACGGTAATCCAGACTTACAATTGTCTGCCTGTGCCTCGATTATACAATGGTTGATTAGTTTCTTGACTTAGGTTTCTCATAGGTTACTTACAGTGGTTGTTCTTCTTGTATCCTGGGTCAGATAAGGGTCGGACAACACACAACCTTTATGGAAGATTACCTCTCTGGGGGGATCTGACCGACTGGTTTTTAAGCCTACGAGGGCCCTTATAACTGATTATGTTACCTCCAAACTTTAGCAGGGAGTCTCAGGTCCCTCTTGGATGAGACATACATTCTTTAGCGAGGGAGGCCACTCAACCACTTTAGCCCGTTTGCATGCATATTGTTCGTTTGACTTTTTGGTATGCTCTTTGATTATTAGTTGACCATAGGTTTTCATGCCGAGCCTTTATTATCATGGACAGTGGAGTTCCTTTTGCTCCCTCATTTACTGATACCCCCCCCATGATGCCCACTCATTTCATGGGGATGGATCCTTCCACTTCACATTATGGTATGAAAAATTATAATACTCAGACCATGCCTTGGGTCTCCAATCATTTTTCTCATGGTATTCTTGATATATCTTCGCAATTTCCATCCTCTGTCTCACCTACTTATGTGAATACAAGTTTTGGGTCTGGGGGCATGATGCCTCCTTCTTATCCCTCTTAATTTGGTGGGAGTCATATCTTCCTTCCTACGAATCCACTATGCGAGAAGTAAGTGCCCAACTATGCAATCATTCTACTTGTTACACCCCGTCCACTTATCCTTCTTCTGCTATGTCAGTTCCTATGAACACTTTTCCCATGGCGGACCTCCATCTTCCCTCTGGTGTTTCATCCAGGGGGAATTATTTTTATAGTATGGGAAACCCCCCTCACGAAGTTCCTTCATCTGGGGGAAACATATATCCTCACATGAGTAACCCTTGTCATATCACTTTCTCTTCACAAGTGGCTTCCTCAGTGTCGATGCCCTTACAACCCTTTATGAATCAGTATGGAGGAGGATACTATCCTACCGAATAGGGATAGGGTGTAAACCAAGATCCTTCCTGGCCTAAAATTTCTCAAAATCAATCTTTCCTTGCACCTTGGACTCAAATGCCACAATTCACTACCTTCACAAGTCCAGTCACTGCGTGTCATACTTGCATTATATCACTAACCACTGCTAGTCATGTTGGAGATCGGTCGACAACCTCTACGAGCCATGTTGAATACCTACAACCAGCCGTTGCAAGTCATGCTGGGGGCACAAGTACAGTCATTGCATGTCATATTGACATTATATCACCAACCACTGCTAGTCATGTTGGAGATCATTTGACAACCTCTGAGAGTCATGTTGAAAACCTGCAACCAGCCGCTACAAGTCATGTTGGGGGCATAAGTCTAGTCACTGTGTGTCATACTAGCGTTATATCACCAACCTTTGCTAGTCATGTTGGATATTGGTCGACAACCTCTGCGAGTCATGTTGAAGACCTGCAACCAGCCACTGCAAGTCATGCTGGGGGCACATGTCTGTTCACTTCTAGTCACACTACACATCCATCACCAACCTCTGCTAGTCATGTTGGGGATTCATCACCAACCTATGCTAGTCATGTTGGATATTTTCTACTAGCCTCTACAAGTCATGCTGGGAGCATTTCACTAGCCACTACAAGTCATGTTGGGGGCATTCATATGATTGAGAAGCCTAGACGTCTCAGACGTAAGCCTAGATTCCTTTGTAGGACTTGTGAAGGAAGTCACCTTACTCATTTGTGTCCTATTACTACTGGGATACCAGAAGTGTGGGGCTCACCTAAGGGCCCTTCAAGTTCTGAGGAATCTATGGTTTCACAACACTCCGTTCCTTCTTTGGTTGATACAACAATCATGGTAATGCAATATTCGGCTGACACCCCTTTTCCTTTAGGGGTTGATGCATCCTTTGACCTTGTTGTCTCACATCTCGTTCAATCTGTGGTTGTGTCGATGCAATCTTCGACCAACACCTCTCCTATGTTCGGGGGTGATGCATCTCTTGACCTTGTTCAACCAACGATCACATCGATGCAATCTTCAACCAACAACACTCCTATTTTTGGGGGTGATGCACCTCTTGACCTTGTTGTTTCGCATCCTATTCAACCAATGGTTGAGGAAGTGGTTGTATCGATGAAATATTCAATTGACCCCACTCTTCTCTTGGAGAGTGACAAGTCTAAGGAAGAGGTCATGCCAATGCAATTTTTGGTCAATCCTGATCTTCTGGTTCTAGTTCTACGCCTTCTATGCCATGTCCTTAGCATTTCTATTACTTCACCTTCTGAACAAGAGAGAGTTTTACTCTTCCCAAGTTCTCTCCCTCTAAGTCTTGATGAGGTTCCCTTTGATTGGGATGGTCTTGTGGTGTATCCAATGCCTTTTCATATGTCTTTTCCAGGAAGAGACATTATCCTATATATCACAGAGATGATAACCTCCATTAGCACTTTTCCCTCCTCGACTTGGAGAGATTTGGGTCTTCCCGAGCTTGTGTCGATTCTTCGTAAGATACTGACATTCCACAAAAGGTCCGCATGGGAGCCTTGGCCTCCCCCGTGACTTTTCGCCTAGAATCTCCCAACGACTTCAAGTTAAGCCTTTTTTCAACTCAATCAAAAAGAGAAAAGAATGTTGAGCGATTTGTTCCTTTCACGCCCGTTAATTTGGATTTGAAAGGTCACGAGTCTTAGTTAAGCTCTTTTCCGACTCGTTATTAAAAATTGAAAAGATCATCGAGTGATTTTTCCCTTTCACACTCATTAAAATTGGATTTGAAAGATCACGAGTCTTAGTTAAGCTCTTTTCTAACTCGCTATCAAAAATGGAAAAGATCGTCGAGTGAACTTGTCATTTTCACATTCGTAAAACAAATTTGAAAAGACGTCTATTTGGCACAATTTTACCCCTTTTTCACACCAAGTAGACTAAAAGATATATAAAAACAAAGGGACATTTTTTGGTGTTAAATTGTGATTGCATCTCATGCCCTTGCTTGCAGTATTGAGTCTTGTTGGCAGCCAATCACATTTTCCCATGATCCTATAAGCTGCCTACACCTTTGTCTTGCAAACATCAAATTTTTTCGCAGTTTTTAGATAAATGACATTTTCATTTCTTGCAACATTTACACACTTGTTTTCGTTTTGTTTTCACGACTGTAAGCGTGAAAACTAAATCTTTCGAAGTTACATTTTGACCACTATCTGAACTGTCATGATCTTTTTATCGATGTGCCTACTGCGCTTACCTTTTGTCTATCATTATGTAGCTGGAAGAACTTTCGAACCTTGCTCATTGGTCATTCTTATATTGATGATGTGATTGAGTTTCATTAAGTTTGCAAGGCATTGAGCATTTGGATTTACACTTTTTATGACTTGCTTGATATTTGTTTCTGCATAAGGGTTATGGTTAATTTTGTTTATATATATTATATAATCCTTATGTTAAATTTTTATAACATTCGTCTTGTCAACTATTATGAATATCGTTTGGCACCTTGGTTAAACTTTTGATCATATACATTGGCGCATAGTTGGTTTATGGGTTTTTGAATTATATGTCGAATGTTTCAACATCGTGGCATAACATTTGTGTGTATACACATTGGTTTTCATTGGTTGTACGCATGAATTAATGGCTGAACTATTATCATGGAGTGAACAGCTATGAAACTTGGCGGTTGTACTTGGGTAATGAATATTATGCATGGTAGACTCCACCACCCTCGCATGCGCACATTTATGCTTACCCCTTTTTTTGCTCGTTCATTGCTGTTAGAATGAATAGCTCTGCTTCTGTGTGTGTTGGTGAATTCAAACCCTTCCCTTACCATGCATTCGACACCATGGCCCCAGTCGTGAGAGTTGAACACAATGGCAACCAGGCCCTGTTGATGTTTGACAATGCCTGCCAAGATTTGGCAGATAGTGGATGGCTTACCTTCGTGAAATGTTTTGAGGGTTTTAACCTGTGTGTAACCCGACAATTTGCTACAACCTTTGATGGCTGTCGAGCCAAAGTAGGCGATGTACATTTAGATATTGATGAACAGTTCATCAGCTCGGCAACAGGGTTATCTACTTCTGGACAACGGTGGTTTAAGAATTGCAAGGTCGAGGAAGTGCCATGAACATTGTTGTTTCAATCACGCAAAATCACCTCCTGTGATAGAGGTATGCCCGTGACTATTCTTAAACAACGATGGCATGATTTGTTAATGATAATCAAGTATTTTGTCACCTACGAAGGCAGATACGGGCTTGTATTCCTTTATAACCTGCGTCTGTTGATTATTTTTATAGGTTATCCTCTAAACATGTCGTTCTATTTTCATCGGAGCTTGTATAAGATGTCCAAAAAATATAAGAGGCACAAGGCTGACAACAACTTATTTCATCATGGGATTATTAAGCTCATTATTGTTTATCATTTGAGTTTGCTTGGTGACAGTTGGAAGTCCTTCATCGCCCGTAATGGCTTTGAGGACACCGACCCTGTATAGATTGATAAATCTGTGGTAGTTGAAACCAAGGCTGTAACCTCGGTGCCCTACCATGTCCTACTGCCTAAACCCTCGGCCGACCCTCCTATCGACCTACCCGACACTGTAACTAAGAGTGCAGAGGCCATCAAAAATCTTGTGAGCAAGAAACCTAAGGTAAAACCTACTGCTAACGATAAGGGTAAAAGGAATGCACGTTTGATTTCACGGATGGCATGAAACAAGGCCAAACCCCCTGCTCATTCAAACCCTATCACCCTAAGTGAGGATTTTGATTCGGAAGTCGAGCGTTTTCTGGCCAGTGAATACCCCTATTCCCAAGGTTTATGTGCCGAACCCTCATATGACTTTGTATCAAACCTACCCCCCTGCCTAAAGGACGACCCTAATTACCTAGGCATTAAGTTGCCTTGTGAAACCCTCGATCATTTTCCCAAACCCTCGCCTTCTTTGTCTAAACCTACACAATCACCCTGTGATCAGTGAAATTTATGGTTAGAGCGGTATTATGTTGATGTTCCTATACTTCAGTCAAAGATTCAATCTTTGGAAGACCGGATTGCCGTGCTAACTAGACAAAAAGCCAAGCTTCAAGCAGTGGATAAAAAACAAAAGACGGCCGACTCTATCTTGTTCAAGAACGTGGAATCAGCCACGACTGTTGTGAATTCCAAGCTGGCATAATCAATTGGTCTTGTCGCTACACATGTATGGTTTTCACATCATTTTGTTTTGTAAATAATCTAGTTTTCTATAATGATTTGTATTCAGTTTTTAAACAGTTCTATTCACATCTTGAATGGCCCTGTTATATTGCGAGCATTCTATATATAGTTTTGTTTTGAATAAAAAGAAATATCGATTTGATATACAATCCGATCATTCCCAGTATAGAGATCGATAGATTCTGATTGGATTTGAGTGATATGAGTTTAGATTTGATTGACTGGTTTGCCTTATTTAGTCGACAAAATTTATAGTGTTCTTTCGAATGGATTGGTGTGTATCCGATTTCAAAAAGATTTTTTTCATACTCAGTTTAGAACACAATCGTATTCGGATTTGATTTTGCTATGATCTATATGCTACGATTGGCAAACAATTTGATTGAATTAATTGTTACGATATGCTCTTTCTTACGATGTTCAAAACTGAGATATTGCTCTGTTCGATTTTAATGTGGGAAATGAACTACTCTGTTTTTAGAAAACCAATATGTACAGTTGTTTGTACGATTTTTACGATGGTTTATGATGATGTTTGTACGATTTTCTGGTTGTTATTTTTGAGTTGAAATTTTCTTTGCTGTCCTAATCTGAATTTATTTCTTTTGACAGAGATAACTAATTCTACCAGTGTGTCGCCATTGTTGGCAGCCAATCACATTTTTCCATGATCCTATAAGCTGCCTACACCTTTGTCTTGCAAACATCAAATTTTGTCGCAGTTTTTAGATAAACAGCATTTTCATTTCTTGCGACATTTACACACTTGTTTTCATTTTGTTTTCACGACTGTAAGCATGAAAACTAAATCTTTCGAAGTTACATTTTGACCACTATCTGAACTGTCATGATATTTTTATCGATGTGCCTACTGCACTTACCATTTGTCTATCATTATGTAGCTGGAAGAACTTTCGAACCTTGCTCATTGGTCATTCTTATATTGATGATGTGATTGAGTTTCATTAAGTTTGCAAGGCACTGAGCATTTGGATTTACAATTTTTATGACTTGCCTGATATTTGTTTCTGCATAAGGGTTATGGTTAATTTTGTTTATATATATTATATAATCCTTATGTTAAATTTTTATAACGTTCAGCTTGTCAACTATTATGAATATCGTTTGGCACCTTGGTTAAACTTTTGATCGTATACATTGGCGCATAGTTGGTTTATGGGTTTTTGAATTATATGTCGAATGTTTGAACACCATGGCATAACATTTGCGTGTATACACATTGGTTTTGATTGGTTGTACGCTTGACTTAATGGCTAAACTATTATCATGGAGCGAATAGCTATGAAACTTGGCGGTTGTACTTGGGTAATGAATATTATGCATGGCAGAATCCACCACCCTCGCATGCACACATTTATGCTTACCCCCTTTTTTGCTCGTTCATTTTTGTTAGACCGAATAGCTCTGATTCTGTGTGTGTTGGTGAATTCAAACCCTTCACTTACCATGCATTTGGCACCATGGCCCCAGTCGTGAGAGTTGAACCCAATGGAAACCAGGCCCTATTGATGTTTGACAATGCCCGCCAAGATTTGGCAGATAGTGGATGGATTACCTTCATGAAACGTTTTGAGGTTTTTAACATGTGTGTAGCCCGACAATTTGCTACAACCTTCGATGGATGTCGAGGAAAAGTAGGAGATGTATAGTTAGAGATTGATGAACAATTCATCTGCTCAGCTATGGGGTTATCTACTTCTGGACATCGGTGGTTTAAGAATTGCAAGGTCGAGGAAGTGTCGTGGACATTGTTGTTTCAATCGCGCAAAATCACCTCCTGTGATAGAGGTATCCCCGTGACTATGCTTAAACAATGATGACACAATTTGTTAATGATAATCAAGCAGTTCGTCATCTGCGAAGGCATATACAGGCTTGTATTCCTTTATCACCTGCGTCTATTGATGATTTTTATAGGTTATCCTCTAAACATGCCGTTCTATTTTCATTGGAGCTTGTATAAGATGTCCAAAAAATATAAGAGGCACAAGGCTGACAACAACTTATTTCATCACAGGCTTATTAATCTCATTGTTTTTTATCATTTGAGTTTGCTTGGCGATAGTTGGAAGTCCTTCATCGCCCATAACGACTTTGAGGACACTGACCCTGTATAGATTGATAAATCTGTGGTAGTTGAAACCAAGGCTGTAACCCCGGTGCCCTACCATGTCCTACTGCCTAAACCCTCGGCCGACCCTCCTATCGACCTACCCAACACTGTAACTAAGAGTGCAGAGGCCATCAAAAAGATCGTGAGCAAGAAACCTAAGGTAAAACCTACTACTAACGATAAGGGTAAAAGGAATGCACGTTTGATTTCACGGATGCCACGAAACAAGGCAAGACCCCCTGCTCATTCAAATCCTATCACCCTAAGTGAGGATTTTGATTCGGAAGTCGAGCATTTTCTGGCCAGTGAATACCCCTATTCCCAAGGTTTGTGTGCCGAACCCTCATATGACTTTGTATCAAACCTACCCCCCTGCCTAAAGGACGAACCTAATTACCTAGGCATTAAGTTTCCTTGTGAAACCCTCGATCATTTTCCCAAACCCTCGCCTTCTCTGTCTAAACCTACACAGTCACCCTGTGATCACTGAAATTCATGGTTAGAGCGGTATTATGTTGATGTTCCTATAATTCAGTCAAAGATTCAATCTTTGGAAGACCAGATTGTTGTGCTAACTAGACAAAAAGCCAAGCTTCAAGCAGTGGATAAAAAACAAAAGACGACCGGCTCCGTCTTGTTCAAGAACATTGAATCAACCACGACTGTTGTGAATTCCAAGCTGGCATAATCAATTGGTCTTGTCGCTACACATGTATGGTTTTCACATCATTTTGTTTTGTAAATAATCTAGTTTTCTATAATGATTTGTATTCAGTTTTTAAACAGTTCTATTCACATCTTGAATGGCCCTGTTATATTGCGAGCATTCTATATATAGTTTTGTTTTGAATAAAAAGAAATATCGATTTGATATACAATCCGATCATTCCCAGTATAGAGATCGATAGATTCTGATTGGATTTGAGTGATATGCGTTTAGATTTGATTGACTGGTTTGCCTTATTTAGTCGACAAAATTTATAGTGTGCTTTCGAATGGATTGGTGTGTATCCGATTTCAAAAAGAATTTTTTCATACTCAGTTTAGAACATAATCGTATTCGGATTTGATTTTGCTATGATCTATATGCTACGATTGGAAAACAATTTGATTGAATTAATTGTTACGATATGCTCTGTCTTACGATGTTCAAAACTGAGATATTGCTCTGTTCGATTTTAATGTGGGAAATGAACTACTCTGTTTTTAGAAAACCAATATGTACAGTTGTGCCCGAATCATGGAATTGATTCGATTCGTGACAACTATGATAAACCTCAGCTGATTGATTCATTAATTAGAACGATTTCGTTTTGATCAAAGTCGATCGACCCTTTTTGCCCAAATTGGCCACAACGAATTTAGAATTCTACCAAGCCTGTTATGATCTTGTTTTAAATTGATTTTCGCACCGAATTTGAATTAATATATTCCTAGCTCAGACTGTTTTCTGTGTCAACTCAGTCATAACGATTGGAATGATCCTGTCGAATTATAATCGTTTCAAATTGATATTAAAAGATTACAAAATTGTTAGATTCGCGTGGTTATGAAACGATTTGATTGACTGTGTTATTTTTGTTACCAAATTCGGTTACGATTCGTTGAATGTAATCGATCTTGTTTACCTCAGTTTGCAAAAACGTGATCGAGTATCTCTTACGCAATATGATACACCTTCTTTGCTATGTCGTTACAACGAATTGTAAACAATTTAGTTCAATTTGATTATATCTCCTGTTGGTATAACGACATAACAAATGCATTAGATTTTTTTATTATTGGTTGCACTGGATATGACTCTTTTAGACCCGATTCTGTGGTGATTAAGAGAACAGAGTTGAATGATTTTAAGATTCTATTTTGATTTCACATGGTTTATCAAGCTCCAATTGAATAAATCGTTTTCAAATGGCTGTTAAAAGACAATTGAATTAAAACTCATTCAAAGATTTGATTTGATTTCAATTCTGATTCTGTATATTATTTTAGACTAGCTACAGAATCAGATGATTCTGTAGCTAAGTCTGTGGAATTAGATTTTTATTGTTTTGCTAATAAAATATCTCTCTAACTTGTTATTTTTGGTCCATTACAGTTGAATTCAAAATTGCATTGGATTTGATGAGCAGTTAAAGGGTATTTGAAATATTTTGGTTTCATTTTAGTTTCCTAGTTTAGTTGATCTTGGGAATATCTTCCCTGATTATGTAAACAGTTTGATAACTGCCACAGGGAGGTTTTACCCTATGGAAAGACTTATAAATACTTATTATTTTTGTAATAACATTATTCTCATTCGTGGGAGAACAAGGATATGGAATTTTAATACAGACTGAGACAGAAATTGATGCTCTGCTACAGCTTTAGCTTTTCATAATATCAATATTTTGTTTCATGTTTATGTTTATCAAATTGCATTTGGTTAATGACTACTTTAGCTATCTTAATCTTTTGCAAATGATATGATTTAATCAATATAATCCATATCTGATTTCTCCAGTATTTAAAAACTCAACAATTACTTGATTCAGTTTGTGAATGACAGATTTCTCTTCTTCATTAATTGGATTATTAAGTATAAGTTTTTGCATAACAGGTTTCCCTTATTGCAAAGATTTATAAATCATACAATTGTTATGATTTTTTATGTCTTGTTTGTCCTGTAAACAAACTTAAAGAGCATTGTAGCTTATCGTTTACGAAAAGCTTCTGGATCATCCGGTGCGAGTTTCCTTCCTCCAACCAGATTCAAAGTCATCTTACACAGGACAAATCTGGAGCGTTTCCAGGTCAGTTTGTCATTTATTTGTTTAGTATATTTGTTAGTATTTTAAGTTAGATATATGTGTGTTTAGTATATTAGATTGTTTAATTTCAGTAAGTTTTATTTCTTATTTATAAAATCAATAAATCAACAAAAACATCTCTCGCTGTCTTAGGGCAGAATATTCATGAGTTTTGCAGGTTTTAATTAAATCTATAAATTCTTTATATTGTACATTTTGTGAATAAGTGATATTGCAGTTAGTAATTAGATAGTTGATTAGAGTTAGTATAATATTAATTAGTAGATTGTATATAGAATAGTTAGAGTAGTTTAGTTTAGTTTTAGTTAGATTAGTTAGTTTAGATTAGTTTTCTTTTGTTCTTGTAGGACATTAGATTTGCTAATGGAGCCGCTAAACCCATCAGGGTGGTTCATTCCAAATGACTTGGGTTATTAGACCACCCCGGACCGGTTCCACTCTCTCATTTGACGGACGATCAATTTCGCCCGTCAACAAATGGTGCTAGAAGGAGGGCATGAACTTAATTAATGGCACGAGGTGGTCACAAGACTCCTCCACCCCCTAATCGCTTACCTATAGTGACTAGAAGCCATTCACATGATAATATTCCCCTTCAAAAACCAACCACTTCAACCGAGGATCCTCAGATCACAGTTGAGCCAACAACCCCTAATCCTACAGGTGGTGACATACAAGAGATTGTCCGTCAATCTCTTATTAAAACACATAGTGCCTTAGCTCATCTTAGGCAACCAAACCGTCCATGGAGCCAACCTCTGGACTTCTCTGATATCAGAGAACAATTAGGTGGCATTGATCCTACTGTGAATCCTTCAGATCCAATCTTAAATCCTACTGCAGGAGGATCTAGGATACCCCCTTCACCACCTCCATCATCTCTTTCCTCTTCTGGAGGAGATTCTTCTGATGAAGGCAATTCACCTTCTTAGCCTTCCACACCCACTACCCCAATGGAAAATCAGAACAACCCTCCTAGACCCTGGCTTGATCAGGATGTTGTAGCTGTACCTGGAGCCCAAAACCCTTTACCTAAGCACCTGGAGAAATGTCTTCCTAAGTTTGATCTTGATTCGAAACAGATAGTTGAAGATCATATCAAAAAATTTATGTTAGCCATTAGACTCCGCAATGTTGAACATGAAGATGTTGTTTGTAGGTTGTTCCCTTACACTTTTGAGGGTAATGCATCCACATGGTACTTTTCCCAAAAACCACACACCATCATGTCTTGGGAAAAGTTTGAGTCATGATTTTTGGAAAAGTTCAGAGACAGTAAACCTCCGGAAGTCCTGGTCATGGATCTTTCTAGCTTAAGAATGAACCCAAAAGAAAAAGTTAAAGATTTTAATCAAATATTCGTAACACTTAAAAACTGAATCCCTGCAGATTCTATGTCTGCCGAGAGTCTTATAATAGCTTACTACACTAAAGATCTACATCAAAGTATAGCTATTTGGGTTAAACGATCTAAGAAAGCTACGTTGTTAGAAGCCTTCGAGGAGGCCACCGAGATTGAAAAAGACATACTTATCCTTAAGGACTCTTCCAGCAACAAAACAGAGGCCAATTCTACTCCCAAAAATAAGATTGAAATTCTCTCTAGACCCACTCAAAGTAAAACACAACCTAAAAACTCTGATTTGGAAAATTTAACTAAATTTGTTCAGAAACTATCAAATCAAGTTACAGACTTAAAAAGGTCAAATGAAGAAGCTTCCTCAAGTAAAGGACCCTACAAACCTCCTTTCCGGAAACCTTTTCCTACCAACCGACCTAGTCCAACCACCGAGGGCCTTAATCTAGAAAGTTTGCAATGTGCTCTTCAAACAATTCTAGAAGCCCAAGATAACTTGATACCCCCTGATATCCCTCAGGAAGTAGTCGAACAAGAAACGGTTCAAGAAGAAGAGTCTTCTCCAAACATCTTTGGACACTTCTCGGATAGCCTCTTTCAAGTTAACTTCGAGACTGTTCACCCTTATAACACTAGGAGTAAGACAACAAACAAGCCTTCTACCAAAAACACTACAACTTCGCCTCTAAAGCCTTCTAAATCAGCTGAGACTAAACAGAGATTTGTGAAACCCAACTTAGATTATGATGTTGTTGAAGATCTTAAAAAGTTAAGGGCTAACATTTCTATTTATGAGTTGTTGAAGTTTCCATTTTTGTTACAAAAGATGTTGCAAAATATTTCAGAGAATGGCAAGAATGGTAATTCAAGTGG
>ML817829.1:17173-36089 GCA_009831015.1 Picea engelmannii | reverse complement strand
TATATTGTACATTTTGTGAATAAGTGATATTGCAGTTAGTAATTAGATAGTTGATTAGAGTTAGTATAATATTAATTAGTAGATTGTATATAGAATAGTTAGAGTAGTTTAGTTTAGTTTTAGTTTAATTTGTTTAGTAGTTATTTTTATTTAGATTAGTTTATTAGTTAGTTTTAGTTAGTTTTATTTATTGTTAGTTAGTTTAGTTTGTTTTATTTAGTTTTAGTTAGATTAGTTAGTTTAGATTAGTTTTCTTTTGTTCTTGTAGGACCTTAGAACGGCTAACAGAGCCGCTAAACCCGTCAGGGTGGTTCATTCCAAATGGCTTGGGTTATTAGACAACCCTGGATCGGTTCCACTCTCTCAGTTGACGGACGATCAATTTTGCCCATCAAAAAATGGCACTAGAAGGAGGGCATGAAATTAATTAATGGCACGAGGCGGTCGCAAGACTCCTCCACCCCCTAATCGCTCACCTATAATGACTAGAATCTGTTCACACGATAATATTCCCCTTCAGAGAACAACTACTTCAACCGATGATCCTCAGATCATAGTTGAGCCAACAACCCCTAATCCTACATGTGGGGACATACAAGAGATTGTCCGTCAATCTCTTATTAAAACACATAGTGCCTTAGCTCGTCTTAGGCAACCAAACCGTCTGTGGGGCCAACCTCTGGACTTCTCTGATATCAGAGAACAATTAGGTGGCATTGATCCTACAGTGAATCCTTCAGATCCAATCTTAAATCCTGCTGTAGGAGGATCTGGGATACCTCCTTCACCACCTCCATCATCTCCTTCCTCTTCTGGAGGAGATTCTTCTGATGAAGGAAATTCACCTTCTCAGCCTTCCACACCCACTACCCCAATGGAAAATTAGAACAACCCTGCTAGACCCTGGCTTGATCAGGATGTTGTAGCTGTACTTGGAGCCCAGAACCCTTTACCTAAGCACCCAGAGAAATGGCTTCCTAAGTTTGATCCTGATTCGAAAAAGATAGCTGAAGATCATATCAAAAAATTTATGTTAGCCATTAGACTTCGCAATGTTGAACATGAAGACGTTGTCTGTAGGTTGTTCCCTTACACTTTTGAGGGTAATGCAGCCACATGGTACTTTTCCCAACAACCACACACCATCGTGTCCTGGGACAAGTTTGAGTCATGCTATTTGGAAAAGTTCAGAGACAGTAAACCTCTGGAAGTCCTGGTCATGGATCTTTCTAGCTTAAGAATGAACCCAAAAGAAAAAGTTAAAGATTTTAATCAAAGATTCTTAACACTTAAAAATCGAATCCCTGCAAATTCTATGCCTGCCGAGAGTCTTACAATAGCTTACTACACTAAAGCTCTACCTCAAAGTATAGCTATTTGGGTTAAACGATCTAAGAAAGCTACATTGTTAGAAGCCTTCGAGGAGGCCACCCAGATTGAAAAAGACATACTTAGCCTTAAGGACTCTTCCAACAACAAAACAGAGGCCAGTTCTGCTCCCAAAAAAAAGATTGAAATTCTCTCCAGACCCACTCAAAGTAAAACACAACCTGAAAACTCTGATTTGGAAAATTTAACTAAATTTGTTCAGAAACTATCAAATCAAGTTACAGACTTACAAAGGTCAAATGAAGAAGCTTCCTCAAGTAAAGGACCCTACAAAACTCCTTTCCGAAAACCTTTTCCTACCAACCGACCTAGTCCAACCATCGAGGGCCTTAATCTAGAAAGTTTGCAATGTGCTCTTCAAACAATTCTAGAAGCCCAAGATAACTTGATACCCCTTGATATCCCTCAGGAAGTAGTCGAACAAGAAACGGTTCAAGAAGAAGAGTCTTCTCCAAACATCTTTGGACACTTCTTGGATAGCCTCTTTCAAGCTAACTTCGAGACTGTTCACCCTTATAACACTAGGAGTAATACAACAAACAAGCCTTCTACCGAAAACACTACAACTTCACCTCCAAATCCTTCTAAACCAGCTGAGACTAAACAGAGTAATGTGAAACCCAACTTATATTATGATGTTGTTGAAGATCTTAAAAATTTAAGGGTTAACATTTCTATTTATGAGTTGTTGAAGTTCCCATTTTTGTTACAAAAGATGTTGCAAAATATTTCAGAGAATGGCAAGAATGGTAATTCAAGTGGTAACAAGGTTGTGCAAAGCAAAGTCCCTCAGAAGACTTCCACTAAAAATAATCCTAATCCTCCAGATAAAGGAAGCCTTCCTGTAGTCCCTATAAATAATGTAAATAATGTAGATAAAGTAGCATTAGAAACTGCGAGTAAGAAGCCACAAGTTAGTACTCCTAGCACTCGCAATAATGTACCTCCATTTCTTTTAACTTTCGAGATTTTCAACAGAAATGTGCATAATTGTATGGTCGACTCAGGGGCATCATCCAATGTGATGCCTTGGTCTGTCTGCCAAAAGATTAACGCTGAAGTGGAACCATCTAATTTAAAAATCATACAACTTGATCGGACAAATGTTAAAGTTATAGGTGAACCGAAAAATGTATTGATTAGATTATCGTCTAACCCTAAGGTTCATCAAGTTATTGATATAATCGTTGTGGATATTCCAGAAGTGTATGGTCTGTTTTTAAGCACGCACTGTTCAGAGTAGCTACATGGTTACTTCATGATAGACTGGTCTCACTTATGTCTCCCAGAGAATGGTAAGCCCAACAAGATTAAAGCGAATCATGAGCGCTACCTTAAATTCACGGTCACAGATTTGAACGATCCTAATGAACCATATACACCTTCTGCTGATTCACCCAAAGTCCAAGGGATGGACACCTTCTTCGAAAATTTCATGGCCGAGGGTTCACCTATCATCAATCCAGAACAATAGTCCGATATCATAGCATATGTGCAACCAACAACTTCTATGCAACAGTCCCATGAGCCCGGTGGAAATCAAATCTGGTCTCTATATTTTGACGGTTCTATGTCTAAAGAAGGAGATGGTGCAGGCTGCATCATTATCGATCCGGCAGGTAACAAGACATTAATGGCTTGTAGACTAGAATTTGAATGTACTAACAATACTGCAGAATATGAGGCTTTACTACAAGATCTTAGAAAAGCTCTGGACATGAAAATTCAAAATCTGGTTGTATTTGGCGACTCTGAAATAGTGGTTAGATAGGTAAGAGATTCTATACATTGTCTTTCCTCGCATCTCAAAAGTTACCAGTCTGAGGTATGGAGTTTAATGAATAAATTTTCTTCTTTAAATATAAATTCCATTCCTAGATTAAATAATGTTGAAGCAGATCTATTAGCTAATGTAGCTTCTAAACTTCTTCCTGCAGAAGGCTTGTCCCCAAACGCATTCTCCGTGGAGCTATTGTTTCGACCATCTGTTCCTGACAATATCACAAACTGGAGAGTATTTGATGATGATAAGCAAATCATTAACTTTATGCACATGGAAGAAACCTTTCAAGGCGCGGAGATAGATGAACGCACGGATGATGACAATTTGCACGACTTTACGGTAATACCTGATCCGAAATCTTCTGAAGCACTATCGGATATGGTAAAATCGATACCCAAATCCATAGTTAGATTAGAAAAGTTTTATGATTTTGAAGATAAATTTAAAAAGACGGTCAATTGTAAAACTAATAGTTCCTCATTGTCTTATGAAAAAGTGAACTTAGGAACTGATGAAAAACCTCAATGCATTAATCTAGGATTGGGATGTTCTCGACAAGAAAAAGTTGCATTCATTAAATTATTCAAATAATTTAAAGATGTCTTCGCATGGATGTATGATGATCTCAAAACTTTCGATCCTAATATCATACAACATGTCATCCTGATGAAGCCTCAAACCTTACCCTTCCAACAGAAATTGAGGAAAATGCATCCTAAACTTGAACCGACCATTCAAAAAGAATTGAATAAACTCCTAAGTGCTAAAATAATTTTTCCTGTTAGACACACTCAATGGGTGTCCAACCTTGTCCCAGTGTAGAAGAAAAATAGGGAAATCCGACTTTGTGTTGATTTTTGAAACCTCAATAGAGCGTCTGATAAAGACAACTATCTTGTCCCGCCCATGGAATAGATCCTGCAACAGGTATCTGGTTTTGAGAGGCTATCCTTACTGGATGGTTTCTCTAGATACAACCAAGTCCTGATGTCTCCGCCAGACCAACTAAAAACTACATTCCGTACCCCATGGGGCACTTATGCTTATCGCAAAATTCCCTTTGGAATGATTAATGCTGGTGCTACCTTTTAGAGAGCAATGGACATTTCTTTTGGAGGCTTAATCAATCAGTCCATCGTATTTTACTTAGATGGTGTGACTGTATTTTCAAAAAAAAAAAATGATCATCTAACTCACTTACGAGTCGTCCTGCTGTGATGTCGTAAATACGACATCTCCTTGAACCCCAAGAAGTCCATCTTTGCAGTAGAACAGGTTAAAATCCTAGGATTCATTGTGTCTAGTGATGGGATGATTATTGACCCCAAAAGGACCCAAGTCATCTCTAAACTTCCCCCTCCTACATCCAAAAAATCCATGCAGTCTTTCTTAGGCCAAATTAACTTTGTGAGAAGATTTGTCCCCAGCTTCTCCGAAATGGTCAGACCCTTGTAGAACCTGATTAAGAAAGACACCCAATATCACTGGGGATCCCCGGAAAACCAAGATTTTAATGCAATAAAGAAGGCCATAATAGACGCTCCGTCTCTCATGAGCCCTGACTTCTCTCAAGATTTTACACTCTATACTTTTGCCTCTGACCGTTCCTATGCCGCCGTCCTAACTCAGAAGAATGCCGAGAACAATGAAGTACCCATTGTCTTTATGAGCTCTGCTTTCAAAGGTGCTGAACTTAACTACCAAGCGGTCGATCGACAAGCCTACACTGTTTTCAAAGAAGTAATGCATTTCCGGTCCTATCTTTTGAAGTCAAGGACGAAATTCGTTGTCCCCTACCCTGCCGTGAGGAACTTGTTAGTGAAGAAGGAGTTAGGAGAGAAGAGAGCTAACTGGGTCACCTCCTTGCAGGAGTATGACCTAGAAATCATCCCAGCTCAGATTGTGAGAGGCCAGGGGTTGTGTAAGTTGGTCGTTGATTTAGAAATAGGACAGCAAGAAGATAGTGATACGTCAAACCCAGGACAAAGCGATCAAAGCTTAATCTGTTGTGCACAAAACCTTGTTAGTCCTTGGTACGACGATATAATATTTTGTCTTGAACATGGATCATCCCCCCTTTACCTTGACCCCGCTAAAAGAAGAGCGCTGAGACTGAATTCTGCCTCCTTTCATCTGGTTAACGGTATCCTGTTTCATTAGAGTTTTGACGGTGTACTGATGCGTTGTCTTGAAAAAGACGAAGCAGAAAAAGTATTGCTCGAGTTGCATGCAGGAGAAGCTGGTGGCCACTTCGATGGTGACACCACTGCTAATAAGGTTCTGAGAGCCGGTTATTACTGGCCCACACTTTTTAGAGACGCCCATTCCTTGTGTCGTAAATGTATCATCTGTCAGAAAGCATCAGGGCGGTTGCAAAAACCAGCCTTTCCCTTGCAACCCGTTTCAGTAGATTCTCCTTTCCAGCAATGGGGCCTTGATATCATAGGTCCAGTTAACCCTCCATCCTCACAACAACACAAGTATATTGTGATAGCCATGGATTACTTTGCTCGATGGTCTGAAGCTGCTGCGTTAAGAACTCTCAACACCAATCAGGTAATTGCCTTTCTAAATTCGAATATCATCACTCGTTTCAGTATCCCTGATTGTCTGGTCTTTGATAACGCTTCATACTTTTCTTCTCTTGAGATGAATGAGTTCTCTTTAGAAAAAGGAATTAATTTGAAGTATTCTGCTAGTTACTACCCTCAGGGAAACGTCTTAGCCGAATCAACAAACAAGAACTTGATCAAAATAATTAAGAGAACTGTGGCTGGAAATCACAAGAATTGGCACAATGCATTGTTGAACGCACTTTGGGCTGATAGGGTAACGCCAAAAGCTGTTGTGGGTAACTCCCCCTTTTTTCTCGTTTATGGTAGAGAAGCAATTCTGCCACCTCACATTCTTCTTCCTTCGCTTCAGTTGTCACAAAAAGTCCAAGAAGAAGATTGTCCCCCTTTAGAAATCCGAATTAATGCTTTGATGAAGCTAGAAGAAGTAAGAGCCCAAGCTAAGCGTAAGTTAGATCAACATCAACAATTGATTAAAAGCTGGTTCAACTCTAATTTTTCTTCTGATAGGAATTTTGAAGTAGGCGATCTTGTCTTGAAGTGGGACAAACCGCATGAAGGAAAGGGTGAGCACACTAAATTCCAAAACTTATGGCTTGGACCATTTTTAATTGCTGAAAAGTTGGGTCCTAGTTTTTTTCGCTTAAAGAATCTTGAAGGGCAGCTTGACACCTACCCGGTGAATGACCAAGCCCTGAAAAGATACTTTGCATGATAACTACCCTTGTATATTATGTAAATATTTTACTTTTATTTTGCATCTTCGTTTTCTTTCTGTTTTGATTTTGATTTGAATTTATCAGTTTTTTGTGTTTTTTTTTTTTTTTTTTGGAAAATACACATACCTGTACACTGAGCTATTCAGAGAAAGACGATAAGAGATTTTCTTCGCTTAAATAACTTCTGAAAAATTTGTACAAACATCAATGATAGATTGCTGAAATTGATAATCTGTGTTGGAAATTTTTGTTGTTTGAAAGAAGTTTACTAATTTCAATCTCTGAGCAAAGTTTGTCATGATCATCTATTATCTTTTTACACCATCCCTTTTCTGTAAAGGAATGACTCAAAATATGTCTCCCTGTCATAGGAAGTTGTTTTTATAAATAAAACATCTTTGGAGCTAAATAAAGGACAGTTCTAAAAAATTCTGATGAGGTTTGAAAAGATATGTTAAAATATCAAGATTTTCAGTGTCACCCCTCTCAGCTATATACCTATGAAAAACAAAATAAAAAATGAATAAGAGCTGTGGGAAGTGTTTGTAAACCCGCCGTGATGCTGAACAGGTCTGCTGGCAGTGGTTAAATGCATGTATGGTGCCAAGACAACTTCGTCGGGGTACTGAATAGGCCCGCTAGCAGCGAAGCAATGTCGAGTATATGAAAATTTGTAAAAAAGAAAGAAACCTCTTTAAAGTCCTTTATTCTGATCCAGAACTTCTTAACAGGATACAGATGTCAGAGTGGGTTAAATGGAAACCCTATCGAGGCTATGGATGCCTGCTGGCAGCAGTGGCCATGCCAACAGTATCAGAGATTTTATCTTTACTATCGTGACTTGCTGATATTAAGACTGTTATTGGTTTTCATCTTTTGAAACACTGCTGGAAAAGATGGTTTATGATGATGTTTGTACGATTTTCTGGTTGTTATTTTTGAGTTGAAATTTTCTTTGCTGTCCTAATCTGAATTTATTTCTTTTGACAGAGATAACTGCTTCTACTAGTGTGTTGCCATTGTTGGCAGCCAATCACATTTTTCCATGATCCTATAATCTGCCTACACCTTTGTCTTGCAAACATCAAATTTTGTCGCAGTTTTTAGATAAACGACATTTTCATTTCTTGCGACATTTACACACTTGTTTTCATTTTGTTTTCACGACTGTAAGCATGAAAACTAAATCTTTCGAAGTTACATTTTGACCACTATCTGAACTGTCATGATATTTTTATCGATGTTCCTAATGCGCTTACCGTTTGTCTATCATTATGTAGCTGGAAGAACTTTCGAACCTTGCTCATTGGTCATTCTTATATTGATGATGTGATTGAGTTTCATTAAGTTTGCAAGGCACTGAGCATTTGGATTTACAATTTTTATGACTTGCCTGATATTTGTTTCTGCATAAGGGTTATGGTTAATTTTGTTTATATATATTATATAATCCTTATGTTAAATTTTTATAACGTTCAGCTTGTCAACTATTATGAATATCGTTTGGCACCTTGGTTAAACTTTTGATCGTATACATTGGCGCATAGTTGGTTTATGGGTTTTTGAATTATATGTCGAATGTTTGAACACCGTGGCATAACATTTGCGTGTATACACATTGGTTTTGATTGGTTGTACACTTGACTTAATGGCTGAACTATTATCATGGAGCGAATAGCTATGAAACTTGGTGGTTGTACTTGGGTAATGAATATTATGCATGGCAGAATCCACCACCCTCGCATGCACACATTTATGCTTACCCCCTTTTTTGCTCGTTCATTTTTGTTAGACCGAATAGCTTTGCTTCTGTGTGTGTTGGTGAATTCAAACCCTTCCCTTACCATGCATTTGGCACCATCGCCCCAGTCGTGAGAGTTGAACCCAATGGAAACCAGGCCCTATTGATGTTTGACAATGCCCGCCAAGATTTGGCAGATAGTGGATGGCTTACCTTCATGAAACGTTTTGAGGGTTTTAACCTGTGTGTAGCCCGATAGTTTGCTACAACCTTCGATGGATGTCGAGCCAAAGTAGGAGATGTACAGTTAGAGATTGATGAACAGTTCATCAGCTCAGCTATGGGGTTATCTACTTCTGGACAACGGTGGTTTAAGAATTGCAAGGTCGAGGAAGTGCCGTGCACATTGTTGTTTCAATCGCGCAAAATCACCTCCTGTGATAGAGGTATGCCCGTGACTATGCTTAAACAATGATGACATGATTTGTTAATGATAATCAAGTAGTTCGTCATCTGCGAAGGCATATACGGGCTTGTATTCCTTTATCACCTGCGTCTATTGATGATTTTTATAGGTTATCCTCTAAACATGCCATTCTATTTTCATCGGAGCTTGTATAAGATGTCCAAAAAATATAAGAGGCACAAGGCTGACAACAACTTATTTCATCACGGGCTTATCAAGCTCATTGTTGTTTATCATTTGAGTTTGCTTGGTGACAGTTGGAAGTCCTTCATCGCCCATAACGAATTTGAGGACACCGACCCTGTATAGATTGATAAATCTGTGGTAGTTGAAACCAAGGCTGTAACCCCGGTGCCCTACCATGTCCTACTGCCTAAACCCTCGGCCGACCCTCCTATCCACCTACCCGACACTGTAACTAAGAGTGCAGAGGCCATCAAAAAGCTCGTGAGCAAGAAACCTAAGGTAAAACCTACTGCTAACGATAAGGGTAAAAGGAATGCACGTTTGATTTCACGGATTCCACGAAACAAGGAAAGACCCCCTGCTCATTCAAATCCTATCACCCTAAGTGAGGATTCTGATTCGGAAGTCGAGCGTTTTTTGGCCAGTGAATACCCCTATTCACAAGGTTTGTGTGCTGAACCCTCATATGACTTTGTATCAAACCTACCCCCCTGCCTAAAGGACGACCCTAATTACCTAGGCATTAAGTTTCCTTGTGAAACCCTCGATCATTTGCCCAAACTCTTGCCTGCTCTGTCTAAATCTACACAGTCACCCTGTGATCAGTGCAATTCATGGTTAGAGCGGTATTATGTTGATGTTCCTATACTTCAGTCAAAGATTCAATCTTTGGAAGACCAGATTGTCGTGCTAACTAGACAAAAAGCCAAGCTTCAAGCAGTGGATAAAAAACAAAAGATGACCGACTCTATCTTGTTCAAGAACGTGGAATCAACCATGGCTGTTGTGAATTCCAAGCTGGCATAATCAAGTGGTCTTGTCGCTACACATGTATGGTTTTCACATCATTTTGTTTTGTAAATAATCTAGTTTGCTATAATGATTTGTATTCAGTTTTTAATTAGTTCTATTCACATCTTGAATGGCCCTGTTATATTGTGAGAATTCTATATATAGATTTGTTTTGAATAAAAAGAAATCTCGATTTGATATACAATCCGATCATTCCCAGTATAGAGATCGATAGATTCTGATTGGATTTGAGTGATATGCGTTTAGATTTGATTGACTGGTTTTCCTTATTTAGTCGACAAAATTAATAGTGTGCTTTCGAATGGATTGGTGTGTATCCGATTTCAAAAAGAGTCTTTTCATACTCAGTTTACAACACAATCGTATTCGGATTTGATTTTGTTATGATCTATATGCTACAATTGGAAAACAATTTGATTGAATTAATTGTTACGATATGCTCTTTCTTACGATGTTCAAAACTGAGATATTGCTCTGTTCGATTTTAATGTGGGAAATGAACTACTTTGTTTTTAGAAAACCAATATGTACAGTTGTGCCCGAATCATGGAATTGATTCGATTCGTGACAACTATGATAAAACTCAGCCGATTGATTCGTTAATTAGAACAATTTCATTTTGATCAAAGTCGATCAACCCTGTTTGCCCAAATTGGCCACAATGAATTAAGAATTCTACCAAGCCTGTTATGATCTTGTTTTAAATTGATTTTCACACCGAATTTGAATTAATTTATTCCTGGCTCGGACCGTTTTCTGTGTCAACTCAGTCATAACGATTGGAATGATCCCGTCGAATTATAATCATTTCAAATTGATATTAAAAGATTACAAAAATGTTAGATTCGGGTGGTTATGAAACAATTTGATTGATCGTGTTATTTTTGTTACCAAATTCGGTTACGATTCATTGAATGTAATCGATCATGTTTACCTCTCTTTGCAAAAACGTGATCGAGTATCTCTTACGCACTATGATACACCTTGTTTGCTATGTCATTACAATGAATTGTAAATGATTAGGTTCAATTTGATTATATCTCCTGTTGGTATAACGACATAACAAATTCATTAGATTTGTTTTTATTGGTTGCACTGGATATGACTCTTTTAGACCCGATTCTGTGGTGATTAAGCGAACAAAGTTGAATGATTTTATGATTCTGTTTTGATTTCACATGGTTTATCAAGCTACAATTGAATAAATCGTTTTCAAATGGCTGTTAAAAGATAATTGAATCAAAACTCATTCAAAGATTTGATTTGATTTCAATTCCGCTTCTGTATATTATTTTAGACGAGCTACAGAATCAGATGATTCTGTAGCTAAGTCTGTGGAATTAGATTTTTATTGTTTTGCTAATAAAATATCTCTCTAACTTGTTATTTTTGGTCCATTACAGGTGAATTCGAAATTTCATTGGATTTGATGAGCAGTTAGAGGATATTTGAAATATTTTGGTTTCATTTTAGTTTCCTAGTTTAGTTGATCTTGGGAATATCTTCCCAGATTATGTAAACAGTTTGATAACTGCCACAGAGAGGTTTTACCCTGTTGAAAGACTTATAAATACTTATTATTTTTGTAATAACATTATCCTCATTTGTGGGAGAACAAGGATATGGAATTTTAATACAGACTGAGACAAAAATTGATGTTCTGCTACAGCTTTAGCTTTTCATAATATCAATATTTTGTTTCATGTTTATGTTTATCAATTTGCATTTGGTTAATGACTACTTTAGCTATCTTAATCTTTTGCAAATGATATGATTTAATCAATATAATCCATATCTGATTTCTCCAGTATTTAAAAACTCAGCAATTACTTGATTCAGTTTGTGAATGACAGATTTCTCTTCTTCATTAATTGGATTATTAAGTATAAGTTTTTGCATAATAGGTTTCCCTTATTGCAGAGATTTATAAATCATATAATTGTTATGAATTTTTATGTCTTGTTTGTCCTATAAACAAACTTAAAGAGCATTGCAGCTTATCGTTTACGAAAAGCTTCTGGATCATCCGGTGCGAGTTTCCTTCCTCCGAGCAGCTTCGAAGTCATCTTACACAAGACAAATCTGGAGCGTTTCCAGGTCAATTTGTCATTTATTTGTTTAGTATATTTGTTAGTATTTTAAGTTAGATATATGTGTGTTTAGTATATTAGATTGTTTAATTTCAGTAAGTTTTATTTCTTATTTATAAAATCAAAAAATCAACAAAAACATCTCTCGCTGTCTTAGGGCAGAATATTCATGAGTTTTGCAGGTTTTAATTAAATCTGTAAATTGTTTATATTGTACATTTTGTGAATAAGTGATATAGCAGTTAGTAATTAGATAGTTGATTAGAGTTAGTATAATATTGATTAGTAGATTGTATATAGAATAGTTAGAGTAGTTTAGTTTAGTTTTAGTTTAATTTGTTTAGTAGTTAGTTTTATTTAGATTAGTTAATTAGTTAGTTTTATTTATTGTTAGTTAGTTTAGTTTGTTTTATTTAGTTTTAGTTAGATTTGTTACTTTAGATTAGTTTTCTTTTGTTCTTGTAGGACCTTAGATCGGCTAACGGAGCCGCTAAACCCTTCAGGATGGTTCATTCCAAACGGCTTGGGTTATTAGACAACCCCGGACTGGTTCCACTCTCTCAGTTGACGGACGGTCAATTTCGCTCGTCAACAAGTCTTTAGTTGGTTCTCTCTTTGTTTTATAAACCATGGCCCAAGAAATTTTCATCCTCAACCAAGCAGAGCCTTGTTTATACCCTTCACAATTTGACACCCTATACCCTGGAGGGAAAATCACCCTGAGTGTCCATATCCCACATGCATTTCCTTGCATTGAGGATAGGTACGTTCCACTGCTGGAACTATTTTTTATTACTAGCGACACTCATTCCCTCCTCTGTATCATAACATTCACTTGTTATGAAAAAATGAAAAAGACCGTCAGGAAGGGAATACTATATTGTAATTGGTAACAGTCGTGTCTCCTTTGAACATAGCACAAAGTTATTGAGTCCTTGCATCTCATAATTTTGGGTTTAGCATGGCCTTAGGAAGCTGATCTCATTACAGAGTTTTCTATACCGACTAGTTAATCTTCCAGTCACTATAGAGAACATTATGGCTGCCTCTTACATCTAGTTGTCACATCATTAATTATATGCCGTCGGAGTCCGCCATATGTCTCATGCTCTTGTTCAAAGGAAGTCTATCAACTTGTGTCAGCCACTCCTCGGAAATATTGACTTTTCATGTCGGTCGTACCCTCATTTTGTCTCAGAATCACATGATAATTTGGTCTTATGATGCACCCTGGCCCTAATTTCATCATTGGTAGGTCACCTTGAACTCAATAATCAACATTTCATCATGGGCTATTGACTAGGTGGTTTCCCTTGTGTTCGAAAGAAAGACATCTATTCACACTTTGGGATTCGTGCAGTGTCTTGGAGGCCATTAGCCTTATTGGTGGTTTCCTCACCTTTGTCAGTAGTTTTCATCACTGGTTGCTATTCATAGGGTCTTTTTTGTGTACCACTTGCATTTGGCACACGTGAAAGACGCACAGGGTCATTGGTTCGTGAACATGTTCTTCGTCCGATCTCCACCAAATCATGAAGCTCCTGCGTTGTTCCTCGTGCTGACTGATGAGAGATGCCTTAATGCTCTCCTTTTAGTGGGTATCTTTTTATGACTTATATTTTTATGAGTACCTTGAGGTTTCTAGTCATTAGTGGCAAGCTCTCTCACCATTGACAGATGGGAATACATCAATGTCTCTTGATCAATGGATCTCTCAAATGTTCGACACCAACTCCTTTATTCACATTTGTAGAGATGTACTTGGTGACTTGATACCTACTTTCATCATTGGTAGGTTGTCTTTCATTTGTTAACGGTATACCTCAATGACTGGTAATCAAATGATGTCTCATCATGTTCAACCTCAACTCATTTATTCACATGATGTAGACTTGCACCATTGGTAGATTGTATTGAAGACTTGAAGACATCACTTTGTAGACACAACTTTCCTGAGTTGTTGCTTTCATTTCATTGGACCAGTACCTATTTGACTTCAACGATCATGGGAGATTAGATTGTACTCCATGGTATATAGATATCTTTAGAATGATTTTGAGACTGGTTTCAATGGGCCTTGTTCGTGACTATGACAACTATTGGCATGTAACCGCATTTATACTTGCCTACTCATGGACATGAACACTTGTTGGTATATTTTCCACTTGGATCTGCATTGTATTCTTGGCAACCATGTATGCAAAGTCAGTACATACTGTAATGATAAATTGAGTTTGTCCTGTTGGTTCTCTACCGCTCCACTTCTGGGTTATTTATAATGTATTTCAGCCATTGCAGATACTCCTCTGATCTCACACATTAGGGGGCATCTGTTATAGCAATATTTTCCTCACCATTGCTATCTTGCACAAAGGGCATGTTTCCATTTCCCTATGCAAACTTATCAACCCCCTTTTTGATAAATCTAGAGACAAAATTATATATTTTTCCACATATACGCTTCCTAACTACTTTTCAAGATGTGTATACGCTTTTTTCTCCACCACATCTTGTGTATATCAGGATTTGTGCCAGAAAATACAAAATGAGGTCGGGTTTCCATGTCACGACAAATGATCTCTGATCTTTGGCCTTCTATATACTGGAAACGTTCTGACTCGGACCTTGAGTTGCATATTGGAGGCTATAAGAGCACAATTTTGAGCTATGGAAAAGAGAGATAAAGCATTCAACTTTGAGAGAAAAGTTACTTTGGAGAAATTACTTCATATTGAGTCTGCATCCCTTTGTCCCTCAAGTCTGAACACAGTGTTAAGCCTCGAATATCTTCCCTTATTGTCATGAGGATATCATTATCTCTTTTCTATAAGCTTGCCTTTGGTGGAGGATTGAAGTGGTGAAGACCTAGTTGGAAGGAATTTGGTTTCTTGGTTTTGAATCGTGCCGATACAGAAGTCTGTAATGTTGATAGTTATGTTGATCAATTATTAATAGAAATACTCTTTTCCCGTCCTATCGATATCTTGCAAATATATGATTATTATCCATGGGAATTCTTGTAATGTTTATTAATGGATTGTGCTATCTTATGTGCTAACTCATTTTATATACTGTCACTATATACTTGCATCGCTTGTTTGTCGATAACTTCTTGTAGGCGTAAAGCTTTGGGTCAAAGTGCTCAACGGTGGAACGCCATCAAACGATTGGATCGAGGTAGGATTCTTCCTTGTATTGCACATTAGTTTATATTGAACATGTTGGAATTGAGTTTATTTCTGCAGTCATACCTCTCTGTTGTGGTTTACCCTTGGCCATAGAGAGTTTTTCCCTTGTATCATTATTCTAGAGAGTGACCTTGTAGAGCGTTCCCCACACAGAATATTTGTTGAATCGATCTGAAACTATTACAAAAAATACTACAGATCATATTATAACCAACACATTTTGCCTTACTAAATTTGGATATTTTATGAAGAAGTTATGACGTTTTTACTCGAAATAAATGGTTTTGACTAGTTTTAGGACTACCCACAAACCCTATTTTCCACAGAGTGTAAATCCAAAAATACAATGAACCACAAGCTGAATTTTTTACCACAAATACTTGGATATGTTTCCACAATGGCATAGAAATTTCACAGTCTGAATCATTCTAGAAAAAAGTTTATTGCGAAAATGGTGAGATGACCTGTAAATAACATACCTTAGAAAACATCATCAAAAGAATTTATCCTTCCTTGAATTCCAGCCTTCTTTTCTTCACCTCTCCTCAGAAATTTGTCTTAGATATCCTTTGGTTACCTCATACACCTATAGATATTCAATATACTCAAGTGTGATTTAAATGAGAGAGCCTTGCCTCTTATTTATACACTCCAAGTAGCTTCCTTAAAAACATCTTCTAGGTCACTTTGCCCACTTTCCTTATTTTAGGGTTAACCCACTTCTAATTTCTCCATTAAATTTATTATTTAAATAATTGATTTTGTATTCACTTTGAAATATATTGCACTAATCAATTCACTTTATTATTTACCTTTAAAAACTCTTAAACCACTTTGACTACTTTGACCTCTTGGGGCTTCTAGATGACATATGAGGGTCCTCCAACTTCGTAAGGCCATAACTCTCAAACTGTGAGGAGTTATGTGACGTTCCACATACCACCAGAAATGGAATGACATGTACTATCCATATAGAATAGTATTACCTGAAAATATATCAAAACACATACCATTATCCATAAAAAAAATTTGGTTCCATTACCCAAACCTGGGTTCTCCAACTTCTCATGGCCATAACTTTCTAACCATGAGGAGTTATGTGACATTCCACATACCACCAGAAATGGAATGATAAGCACTATCCATATAATATAGTTTCACCAAAAAATTCATTGGTTTTCATCTCATTATTCCATAAATAATCATGGGTTCTCTAACGATACTTCTAGGATAACTCAATCTACAAAGCATCTTCCCATAAGGGATTTCACCATAAGGGGACCACTTTGGAATTCATCCATTTCTACTTATTATCAACCATGACAAGAAAATAACGATTCATCTTTACATAAAACAATCGTGGGTCCATTACCCAACCTTTGTGCTACAAGGCTTTCTTCAAGGGTTGACATCAATGACAACCAACCTTAATCAACAATCTCCCCCTTTGGCATTGATGGCAACACTCTGATGAAATACTGTAATCATATCACTCATGCTCCACGTAGAACCATGCCTCTGTCCTTTGCATCTAATAAATATACTCCCCCTGGAATCATGTCTCTGTCCTCTGCCTCTCTCATCTACATATGATAAATCTCTCCCCCTGGAAGCATGCCTTTGTCCTCTGCATCTGATAAATATCTCCCCCTTTGTCATCGATGGCAAAGGTATATTTCTATTTGGGGTTTATCCCCCTGATTGAATCGTCCTCTTATGGTGTTTCCTTGTGTAAATATAAGACATATAAGATAATCATTCAAAAATCATTCATTTTGGAGTAGAAATAACTCCAAGTCTCTAGCAAAGATATTCAAAGGATTCCCGTGGAAGTGGTTTTGTGAAGATTTCTTCCACTTGTTCTTTTGTGCCCACATACTCAACTTTGATGTTCTTTTCTGCAACCTGCTCCCATAGAACATGATACTTGATTAGAATGTGATTCTTCTTGGAGTGCATCACTAGGTTCTTCGAGATACTGATGGCACTTGTATTATCACAATAGACTAGAATGGGATCATCATACTCAACTTGTATATTTGTCAAATTTTGTTTCATTCAAAGAACCTCTGTACAACATGATGTTGTTGCAATATACTCTGCCTCGGCTGTAGATAAATATACTAATGATTGTTTCTTACTTAGCCAAGATACTAAACACTCACCCAAGTAGAACGTTGCTCCACTGGTGCTTCATTGGTCATCAATACAACCTTCCCAATATGCATCTATGTAGGCAATAAGTGATAGATCCCTTCCTTTTGGATACAATAATCCAAACTCTTTTGTTCCTTTGAGATATCTAAAAATCCTCTTTACTACTAACACATTGACTCCTTTGGTGCTTCTTGAAATCGTGCCACCTGTCCAACTTCCTGCATTACATCTGGTCTAGATGTTTTCACATATAGTAGGCTGCCAATCATTCACCTAAATTGCCTCTGATCTGTAGACTTCAAATCATCATCTTTTCTCAACTTGCAACTGGTTTGCATGGGAGTGATAACTGGTTTGGAATCTTCCATTTCGAACCTGTTTATAATTTCTCTGATATACTTGGTTTGGGAAATAAAGATTCCTTGGTTGCTTTGACGTATCTGAAGTCCCAAAAAGAAGGACAGTTCTCTAAGTAATGAAATTTCAAATTCATTCTGCATATCTTTTGCAAATTTTTGGCTTAACCTGTCATCATCACTACCAAACATAATATCATCAACACAAACTTCAATTAATAAAACATTACCTTCACTTACCTTGATGTAGAGGTTGTTGTCTACACTTCCTTTTTTGAACCCTTCATGTTGCAGATACTTAGCCAGTCTAGAGTACCATGCTCTAGGAGCCTATTTTAGACCATACAAGGCCTTGTTTAATTTAAACACATAATCTGTGTTCTCTGATAACTGAAATCCTTCTGGTTGTTCAATGTAGACTTCTTCTTCAAGTTCCCCATTTAGAAAAGATGATTTTACGTCCATCTGAAATAATTTAACATTTTTGGAGCATGCATAGGCTAAAAGCAACCAGATTGCTTCCATCTTGGCAACTGGGGAAAATTGTCTCTTTAAATTCGATTCCTTCAATCTGTGCATATCCTTTACATACCAATCTAGCTTTGTTCCTTGTAACTTGTCCATCTTCATTTAATTTATTCATGAAAACCCATTTTGTGATGATCACATTCTTATTCTTTGGTCTTGGAACCAGTTCCTAAGTGTCACTTTTCTCTATTTGATCCAATTCTTCATTCATGGCCTTATTCCAAAATTCATCCTTGTTGGCTTCTTCAAAAACATTTGTTTTAATTGTAGATAAGAGTGCTAGGTGTGTTTGTTCTGGTGAACATATTTTGCTTCTAGTCTCAACTCCTGCATCTTTGTTTCCAATAATCTAATATGAAGGATGATTCTTTTGTACTTGTTTGCTAGGTGTATTTGGAGATACTTGTTGAACTCGCTCTTTTGTTTCTGTCGAAGTCTCTTAATATTCCTCTTCTACTTCATCTTCTGCTTCTTCTTCTTCTAAAAGGTGTTCCATTGATTTGTTTTCTTCTTCCTTTGATTATGGTCTATCTATTTCATCAATTTTTACATTGATGCTTTCCACAACTTTGTTCAATCTTAGATTGTAACACTTGTATTCTTTCCTTGTTCTTGAGTAACCAACAAGTACTCCTTTGTCCACACGCGATTCAAACTTTCCCATTCTTCCATATTCTCTTTTGATGTAGCATTTTCTTCCAAAAACTCCGAAGTGCTTCACTTTTGTTGGTCTTCCTTTCCATAGCTCGTAGGGAGTTTTATAAGTGTTGTTTATAAGAATTAATCTATTTTTAATGTGAACTGTTGTATGCACTTCCTGTGTCCAAAATATATCTATCAATTTGGAATCCATTAGCATTGTTTGAGCCATTTCCTATACTATCTCGTTCTTTCTTTCAACAACTCCATTGTGTTGAGGTTTCCTAG
>ML817829.1:0-17073 GCA_009831015.1 Picea engelmannii | reverse complement strand
AATAAGGCAAGTTTTAACCAACTGGTCTAGCAAAACATATTGTAATGTTCAGAAGGAGGATTGTTGTTGTTGTTGTTGTTGTTGTGGAAGATGGCCTTGGAGAGCATGCTCCAAAAAAACTCTTTTCACACAAGAAAAAAATTCCGCTTCTCGATGACAACAAGGGTTAGCTTACCCGGAAGATGCACCTTTTCCTATCTGTTTCTGATTTTCCAAGATCACACAAGGCACGGGGCAAAGAGAATATGCATATCTAAAAGAGTATCAGCCCAGAAAAAAAAAATACAAACCGAAATAAAATCAAAACTTTGCAAAAATTTAAAAATGCGTATTCAGACTTTATACCTCCGGATTCTGACTGTAATGGCCGTATCTTGGGCAAACGGAAACCTTTCCGAGTGAAAAGGAAAGTGTTCCTGAATGAAAAGCATGCTCCGGATGCAGTGGAATAGTCCTTTCAGCCTAGAAATGTACATAAATGCTAGAAAATGGAGATGAGGCAACTCGGCTTCACGATCTCGATCTACAATAGGAGCGGGTCTTCAAACAGGATCTGATACCATGTTCGACAACACAGGTATTCCAACAGAGGACAAACACCTTCAGTAAACACTCACATAACCAAATCAAATATCAACACACCGATTTTTTCACGTGGTAAAACCCCTACGGGGAAACATCCACGGCCCCAGCCAACGCGGCCGCTTGGAGCAGTTTATTAATGCAAAGAAAAAGATTACAGAGAGATTTTACAAGAGAGTTTATCACAATCGATCATCGAAAAATGACCCTCCATGCTCTTTAAATAGAGATCATGGACCAATCGGGTGTTAAGCCATGGATCAATGGACGTTAAGATCGAGGAGAGTATGAACCGTCAGATCACTCTATGTCGGGAACATATCATGACCGTCGGATTGCCTAACTACAAATGCATACTAATGCATACTAAAGAAACACACTTTTACCTAACGACATATTAGATCAAGTAGATCTTAAGTAACTCCTAAGTGTCTAAATATCCTAACAGAATCCATCTCATTTTCAACCATTTCCTTGTAGATCTTGAAGTTTTCAAAAGCTTTTGACTTGTTCTTGAGAAAGAAAACTACAGTCATTCTTGTATAATCATCAACTAATAACATAAAGTATCTCCCACCTTTTAATACCTTTGTTGTAGTTGGTCCAACTAGATCAATATGCACAATTTCTAGTGGTCTTGTTGTTGAATATTCCTTTGATTTGAACCTGGTCTTTGTTTGCTTTCCTTGTTGACAATGCTTGAATAAATTTTTGGTTTGTTTTGTGATCTGGGGAATTTCTCTGACTGCTTCTCTTTTGATAACTTTGATAAGGTTATCAAAATGCATGTGACCCATTCTTCTATGCCATAGCCAAATTTCATCTTCCTTTCCTATACAAAACTTTTCATTTCCAATTTCACTTAACACATATATGTTGTTTGACGTTCTTGTAGTTGTACCGACCAATTTCATTGAACCTTCTCTTCTTATATCACACTTTTGTGAATCGAAAGTAACTTTATGACCTTGGTCACACATTTGATTCACACTTACAAGATTATGTTTCATATCTTCTACCAGTATAACATTTTGTGCCTTTTTGGTCTTGTTCCCAATTCGAACTGTGCCTTCTCCAATGATTTTGGTTGAATTATCATTTCCAAAGGAGACTGATCCATTTCTTTCCTTTCACAATGTAAGAAATTTGTCTCTATCACCTGTCGTGTGTTTTGAACACCCACTGTCAACATACCAACCATTTTTCTTCTGCTTAGCTTGTAGAGCGACTATGCATTCTTCATTGCTATACATATCTTTCTTTCTTATCCATGTCATTTTCTGAGGTTCTTGTGTGTGACTGTTGTTATTCTGTTGAGGTTCTTTAGGAGGGATTGTCATTCTGAAATTTTTGGCCATGTGTACAAAATTGTTACATTTGTAACATTCCACTTTAGTGCTCAAAGATTCAAACCTTTTGTAACTTCTTATTTATGTTTCACTAGGTCTTCTTGAGAAACCCCTTTGTGTATGACTCTTAAAGTTGTTATTGTTCATGTTGTTAGCTCTGCAATTCACAGTTTTATGTACAAAATTATTACATGCATAACATAAACCAAAAAATATAGTTTGATATCTGGGAGTTGAAGATATTTTGAAAGAAGGTGATCTTATGAATCCTTCTTCTTGAGGCCTATTTGTCTGTTGTTGTTTCTGAAATCTAAATTTTCTCGGTGGAGGAGTGTCCCTGTAATCTTCCTTGTATATCTTCCTACCCCCTTTGATTGTTTCTACATAGATTTTTGGATTTGTTTCTTGCTCTGTTGTTTTGGAGATTGATCCCTTTTCTTTCTGATTGTATCCAAGTCCAGACTTGTCATGATGATATTTTTGAATGATGATAATGTCATCCATAACTTTTGAGCTATTCTGCAGATTTTTCTTTTGAATATCCTTTCTTAGTGCGACAATCTCTGCTTCCAAGTTTCCAATGATCTTGTCATTTTCTTATAGTTGTTCTTTGAGTGCTTCTTCAATTCTTTTATCTTCTTCTATTTGAACCTTCAATCTTGTGATAATTTTTTCTAGTTCTCGAGTGTCCTTTTTCTTGTCTAGTTCTGCTTGTAGTTTCTTATTTTTCTTCTTTGCTCTTTGGATAACTTCTATGGCACACATTAATTCTTCTCAATAGTCAACTTCTGCCTCTTCGATTTCATCTTCAACTTCTTCGGCTTCTTCATATTCTTCTTCGGAGTCTTTTTTGTCAGAATATTTTACTGCCATGAATAGAACTCTTCCTATCTCACTATCACTAATTTCATCTTCATATGATAATGAGGTTTCTTCTTTGATGCATAAGATTTTCTTGAAATACTTCTTTGTAGTTCATTTTCCTTTATATGTGTGTTTGTATTTTGAGTAACCTTCATCATTTCTATTTTTCTTATGAGGACATTTGTTATCAAAATGACCAATACCATCACAATTAAAAAAAATTAAAGGAATATTACCTCTATACCTACCATTGGTTCCCTTGTTTAGTCTTTTGATGAAGTTGGAAACTTCGTCATCATCTTCCAATACATTGTTGTTGTTATTGTATTCTTCTTTTTCCTTTTTATTTTGATTTGATCTTTTGGATGCTTTGAAGGCTGCTTCTTTTACATATAGATTTTCCTATTCAGTTCTCATTTCATATGTTGTGAAGATTCCATGCAATTCATCCATGCTTATTGAGTTCAGATCCGATCTTTCTTCTAGTGCTAATATCTTAGGGTTGAATCTAATAGGAAGAGATCTTAGTACCTTTTGAACAATTACAGATTCTTCGATTTCTTCTCCCAATACTATGATTACAATCATTGTTTCATCAACTCTTAAGAAGTAGGCTACAATATTCTCATCTTCCTTCATTTTTAGTTGTTCGAACTAACCTCTGTAAGTTTGAAGTTTTGTTGCTTTGACTTTTGTATCTCCTTCATAAATATTTCAAAGCTTGTCCCAAATCTCTTTAGCAGATTTAAAATGTGCAACTTTGGTGAATATTGTTTCACTGAGACCATTCAAAAGTGCATTTGTAGCTTTGGAATTATTTTGACCAAGTTTCACTGCTTTATCATTTGTTGGTGGAACTGTTGGTATTATGTATCCATCTACAATTGATTGCCAAATTTCAAACCGCTGTGCTTGTATATATGTCTTCATCCTTATGCTCCAAAATGCATACTTCTTTACATCAAAGTGTGGCATTCCATTTTTATATGATTTGGTACTCTCCATGATCTACCTTTCAGTGGTTAAACTGATTTATGAAGGAACTTGCTATGATACCAATTGTTGGATTACTGAGAAGGGGGGTGAATCAATAATAGCGTAATTATAATTTTTTTTCTCCAAATAATCCAAGTGTTATATCAATGTAGAATTATTATCCAATAATGATAAATAAAAAATAAAAAATAACACACATACCCAGTACACCTATGTTTTACATGGAAACCCAAATCGGGAGAAAACTACAAAATGCTTTTTCTTATATGTCTTGAAGAATTACATTCATTGGAAGCACAAACTTCCTTTTTTTTCCAGCTGCAACTAGAAGGAGGCTCCAACCCCCTAGTTTCTTAGGCTAAAACCTGAGGGAAGCTCCAACTCCCCAATTCTTTGGCTACAACAAGAAGGAGGCTACAACCCTCTAAGTTCTCTGGCTACAACTAGAAGGTGGCTACAACCACCTGTCCTTGCCCCGTCCAGCCGCCCTGAAGTAGAAGTAGAATGATGGAACCACTGTCACACTATCATTGTGAGATATATCACTGTAAACCTGTACCAATAAACATGAACCATGCATCAACATGTACCTCAACCTGTAATCAACCTGTACCATAATCAAGTGCATCAACCATGCACCAACCTGTACCAAACAATCTGTAATCAACATGTACCATAAACAAGTGAAACCAACCATGTTCCAAGTATGTACCAATCATGTGTCAACTACTCATCAACTATGAATCATCAATATGTACCAACATCATCAATTGTACACCTCATGTATGTGCCAACTCATCAACTACTTGTCTCAACCATGTACCCAAATTGTACCTCAACCAAAATCCCTCATCAATTTCATCATCCAAATATGATTTATAACTATTTAATAGACCTGGTATATATGATAACATACCTGGAAACCTTACTTAACTTTAAACAACAAGAGACTAACATTTACATCAAACTTTTCTTTAGTCTCACATGACTAGTTTTGGATTAGTCAACAACCCTGACTTGAAATAATCATAACTTTGTACCTGTAATGAATAAATATCTGAAACTGATACACAATTTTCTTTAGTGTGTTTTATGAAATTATTCCAGGTGTCACTACTTGTAACCTCTCAGAAAATTAGTTATGGCAAAAATGGCATACCTTGCTGAATTCTGGCTTATTCTAGAGAGAGACCTTGTAGAGCATGCCCCGCACGGAATATTTTTGAATCGATATGAAAATATTACACAGAATACTACAGACTATATGATAACCAATATATTTTTTATTACTAAATTTGGATCTATTATGAAGAAGTTATGATTTTTTTACCCGAAACACCTATTTTTGACTAGTTTCAGGACTAGCCACAAACCCTATTTTCCACGGAGTGTAAATCCAAAAATGAAACAAAAAACAAGCTGAATGTTTTACCACAGATAGTCGGATATGTTTCCTCAATGGCATAGAAATTTCATGGTCTGAATCATTCTAGAAAAAAGGTTATTGCGAAAATGGTGATATGACCTGTAAATAACATACCTTAGAAAGCATCATCAAAAGAATTTATCCTTCCTTGAATTTTGGCCTTCTTTTCTTCACCTTCCCTCAGAAATTCAGCTTAGATATCCTTTGGTTACCTCATATACCTATAGGTATTCAATATGCTCAAGTGTGATTTAAATGAGAGAGCCTTGCTGTAACACCCTGTTTCCCCCAGTCTGTAAAAATAACTATACTGGCCAAGTATTGTGGAAAAATCAGAAATGTGAATGTGTGATGTGAATGGACCTCGTGAAAAAGGTCGTTTAATGTGAATGATATTATAATATATATATTGCAGGACTTTTGAGAGGGGGATGTGTTGAAAAAGAGACCACGATGGCTGAAGAAAGGCGATGGAAGGCACCTGGAATGGTGGCGTTAACTTCCACCGAAACTAATACTGTATTTGGACTTCACTGGCCTGGAGAACCAAGAGTGGATCACTGGCCCCGAATTAAATGACTCACCAGGTTGGTAGGTAAAGGGCTCCTCATGAGTAATGAGGGATGGGGGTGAACCACCCATTCGTAGAGTCCTCAGACCTGACCACCACGAGGAAGGTCATGCCACACGCAACCTCACCGAAAAGAGAAAGAGGCAGGAGGAGTGTGTGATCAGGGTAGACATGAGGGAAAGAGGAAGAGGAGAACTCTGGAACAATACAGAGCGAGTGATAGCAGAGAAGAAGGAGAGTAACCTTCATTCTCGGTCATTGAAAAATAGAGACACAGTCTCGCAACATCGTGGTCTCATCTTGGGGGTGGCTAGTGGTAAATCCGTTGGGAGTCGCTGAGCCTACGGTTGGGTGGAAACGAGCACCCCTCTCAGCAGTTGCAATCACACCTGGTGTCATTTCTGATAAGTGTTTTATATCCTGTATCTTGAAGTTTATATGCTGATATGTATGCTCATAGTCTGTGCAATTTATGAATGGTTTGAGCATAAGACTGTCTGTGTGGTGTTTTGACCAGAAATGGTGGTTGCATTCTTATAATGGAAAGACCACATATGGCTTATGTTTTATGAATTTCTATTTATATGCTTACCGATCTAAGTTAGACTTCAAGTCTGTTCTCAGGAAATCTATACCCTTATTCGTTTCCAGGAATACACATAATAGATCCGCATGGCTTATGTTTATAGATAGATTTATATATATGTATACCGATCTAACTTGGACTTCAAGTCTTCTTTTGGGAAATCTATGCCCTTATTCATCTCCAGGAATACCCGGAATAAATCTCTCCACAGAGATACCCTCTCTTGGAAAACTTACCAAGAACCTGAAAAAAGGATTTGAAGGTGCAAGTCTTAGTAATCCTGTACAAGGAGGAATGGGCCTCTCAAAATCCTGAAATAGCCGCATAGGGATAAGAATCAATTGTCGAACGAGATCCTGTCAGAAGATCTGCGACCATTCACGACTTTTATATTGGAAGAAGAAACAAGGGCGTCAAATTCCTTAACCCTTTTCCTTTATCTTCATGAGTAGCGAATAAATCAGGACCGTAGATCCCCAAGGTCCGTGGGAGTATCTGGACCGTTGGTTTTTCCACGTCCAGGGAGCAGTGGAAGAGTGCACAATGTGGGATAGATCTGAACCGTCATATCTTAGTTAGAAAACCTGACAACCATTGGAGCTGTCAGGAGATGCATGAGGGTTAAGCCTCGTGAACAGAGGTGAAAGTCCCAAAAGAGGAGTTGATATCGGGGCTTCGGACTTCAGGATTTCAGAAGTCCTGATGACGAGAGATCAGGAAACTCCATGGTGGAAGTGCCAAAATAGATCTGGACCATCCATCCATGGAGGACACATGGCAGAGATCGAGAGTCCATCAATATTTCGGATACTGGGGATTCAAATTGATAGAGGATCTGTGTCACTGGGGTTTGTAAGTCGCTAAATCCTGATAAACGAAACCCTGAATCAGTTTAAGTGTGAATAAGTTTGAGAAAGCCAAGATTTGATAGTGACCATTGATCATCCTCAAAAAATCATAACGGTTGATCGTGGGTAAAGGTCATAGCCATCCATCGGAGGGACACGTGGCTGTCAGTCGACATTTCGACATTTCAGCACCCGAGAAGCCAAAGGGCAAGAACCCTTGTCTTCGCAAGTCGCGAAATCCTGGTACCAGAAACCCCGATGCACTCTGTGGTAGAAAGGAGGAGTCTTGAAAGGGATCTAGATCATCCATCGAAGGAGACGCGTGGTGAGCGGTCAGAGTTCGGGGAAAGCTCTAAAATCCCATGGACCGTTGGATCCAAATCCTCGAGGACCGTTGATCTCCTACATGAATCCCCATATCGGGATTTGAGGATTGGAGTGACAAGAGTTTTGAAGTCATTGCATTGTGAACTCCCGGTTCACGAAACTCCGAAAATATCTGAACCGTTGGATCCAAGACATCGAGAGCCGTCGGATCTCATACAAGAACTCGAGTATCGAGTTTCAGGGTTTGAAGAGTCGAAAAACTTGACTCTCTTGCATTTCGAACTCTCGATTACCGAAATCTCGATACGGCTAGGACCGTTGGATCAGGGGAGGCTTATAGCCATTGATCTCCCTTTGGAGGGGAACTTCGGAGATTACGAAGTTTCAGGGATTTGAAATGGAGAGGAAGAGACATCGCATCGCGATTCCCTGAATCACGAAAAGATGGTAAGTGCTTTGTCAATTTAGCGCATGGTCACAGAATAGGGTCACGTGGACAAGACCCAAGTGAGGAGCTTGTCACTCACCAGCCCTTTCAGGGTTCAACATTTTGGCATTTCAGGGTTTGCAGAGTCGAAAGACTCGACTCGCTTATATCGCTGAGTCACGAAATGCGAAAAGGCACCTAGTTATTTGGCCGGTGGTCATAACTGATGATCACATGGAGGTGGGAAAAGGGAAGAGCTAGCCTGCGCTAAGCCCCGTAGGATTTCATGGATTCTGTCCCTCGAGAAAAGGCCAAAAAAATTATTATGCCATAGCAAGTATGTGACAAATTGGTATCAGAGCATGGTTACAACACTTGGCCTACTTGGGCTCATGAACGAGTTGCACAGAATCTCCATTCGGAACACTCTTAAAAAGAGTAACCCCCTGTCTTAACCTTCCTAATCAAAAGATGAAGTTAAGAATGAAAAACTCCTATTATGTGTGTACATGTGAAAATATGAATTATGTACTGGTTATAAATAAATATAAATATTGACTAACAACCAGCGTTTTCTTTTCCCTTTTTGCACACAAGAGGAAGATCAACCGCAGGAAATTATCAACGCATAAGTGTGGTGACTCACCATGAAGTGGGGGAAGGCTCCCACAATAGAGACAAAGACTCTGACAAAAGGAGGTTAGTAGGGACCCCTCCAGATCTAGCCAAGACTATGAGGAGTGTCATGGTTGAATTACAAAGCTGCAAGGCTGACAATGAAAGGATGATGAAAGAACAAGAAAAGAAAACATAAATTAATGCAGTTTTACTGTAGAGTTTATCCGATCTACAAAGACAAATGCAGCATGAACCTGAAACTCAAAAACATGGTCATATTAGTGGTCACATTGAGAGAAGCACCTCGAAAAAGGTCCACCCCAGGGGTAAAGGACAAGCATCGGATGATTCCTCTGAGAAGGAAGCTGGTGATTTGGAGGGCTCTTCTAGCAACATAACCAATTCCTATTCCTAAAAGAAACAGAAGAAGCAAAAGCCTTCCAAAGGTCAAAAATTCAAAGAATTTAGAAAATCCAAACCACCCTCTTTCGATGGTGAAATAAAGAGGGGAGAGGAAGCAGAGGCCTGGTTGCTTGGACTAAAGAAGTATTTCAGAGTCTATGACTTTTCAAAAAATATGAAGTCCTGAGTGACCACCTTCAACTTGAACGGAAAGGCTTCCATTTGGTGGGAAGACCTTAAGAATGTGAAAGGGGTTTGCAAAGAGAACCTGTGTTGGGAACAATTTGACAAATACTTTCGGAAGAAGTATCTGTCGGAAAAATATTTCGACACAAAGACTAAAGAGTTTTATGAACTCAAACTGGGACAACTCACTATAGAAGAATACATCAAAAAATTCCTCGATTTGTTGAGGTATGTACCCTATATAAAAGCGGAAAAGGCAAAGGTGCAATGCTTCATCAGTGGACTACCTAAGGACTATCAGAACATAATTGAATTTGATGAGCCAAAGACTCTAGAAGGCACTATTTGAAAGGTGACCCATTGTCATGAATAGTTTGGGCATCGAGAAAAACCTCACAAAGGATGGAAACAAAAGAATAGTTCAAGATTTCAGAAAAGGGGAATTAAATCCCCAGGATTTAAGAACTATAAGAAGAACCCAAGAATGAGCTTCCCAGCTCGGAGTATGCACCAAAAGAATTTTCCCTCCTTGAGTGGAAATAAAACTTCTGGACCCATATCAGTGAAGACTGATAACCCAAAGAGAGAACCTTTGAAATGTTAGGGTTGTGGGGAAGAACATCTATTGAAAGACTGCCCACACCGACAACGGGATAGTCAGAGGATTTATAACATCCAGAAAACTACTACCGTCAATGATGTGGCCAGGAGTGAGGCACAAATTTACACAGCCTTGGATAATAACCAAGCTAACCACCAAGCTTCAGTGGTGGAAATAGAAGGTATGATTTCCAACCATCTAGTGTCTATTTTAATTGACCCTGGTTCAAATTTGAGTTATATAGCCCCTAAAGTTGTTGATAAGTGTAAACTATAGCCACAAAAACATACCAAGCCATGGTTGGTACAGTTAGCCACTGGCACCAAGAGAAGGGTAGTAGAGGTTATACTAGCCTGCAAATTGATGTTGGGTAAATTCCCACCCAAACAACCCTTAACATATTACCCCTGGGATTGTATGACCTATTGATTGGTATGGACTAGCTGGTTTCCCATAAAGCCAGATTGGACTGTTACCATAAAACCTTAGAATGTGTAAGTAAGTAAGGAAAGAGGATAACCCTTCAAGGGATCCGAAAACCTGTCTCGGTGAGACAAATATCAGCTCTGTAAATGAGAAAGTATTTCCGAAAGGGATGTCCCCTATATGCAATATAGGTGTTGAAAACAATCGAAGGTGACAAACCAAGCCCTGACGATCACCCTATCCTGAGAGAATACAGAGATGTATTTTCGGAAGAGGTATTGAGTCTACCTCTGAGAAGGGACATAGACTTCTCGATAGAACTTGCACCAGGAGTGGTGCCAGTGTCTAGGACACCCTACCAGATGAGTACACTTGAGTTAGTTGAACTCAAGTTGCAACTAAAAGAAATGATGGATAAGGGCTATATTTGGCCTAGCGTGTCTCCATGGGGAGCACCAATCTTGTTCGTGAAAAAGAAGGATGGTACCCTTAGACTGTGTATAAATTATAGGCAACTCAATAAGGTAACTATAAAGAACAAGTACCCCTTGCCTAGGAACGATGACCTGTTCAATCAATTGGGGGGTGTGTCTATTTTCTCAAAGATTGATTTGAGGTTGGGATACCATCAAGTCTGAATCAAGGGTGAAGACATCCATAAAAATGCCTTTCGAATGAGGTATGGTCACTATGATTTTTTGGTGGTGCCATTTGGGTTGACCAATGCCCTTGACACTTTTATGTTCTTGATGAACAATGTACTCAGCAAATTCCTACAAAAATTTGTGCTTGTTTTTATTGATGATATATTAATTTACTCCAAGAACAGAAAAGAGCATGAAGAGCATCTTAGACTTGTGCTGCAAGTGCTAAGAGAACATCATCTCTATGCCAAATTCAGCAAATGTGAATTCTTCCAAAAGAAAGTACATTACTTAGGCCATGTTCTCTCTGAAGAAGGAGTAGCGGTAGACCCTGACAAAATCAGGTCTATCATGGAATGGCCTACCCCAAAGGATGTTTTAGACATTAGATCCTTTATGGGATTAGTAGGATACTATAGGAGATTTATAAAAGGATTTTCAAAGATTGGATGTCCAATCACTGCCCTCCAGAAGAAGGGGACAAAATTCCTATGGACACAAAAATGTGAAGAAAGATTTCAAACCCTAAAACATCTACTGACCCATGCACCCCTCCTGAAGATTTCCAATCCAGAAGTTGACTTCCTCGTGTGCATAGATGCCTATAAGGAGGGGCTCAGAGGAGTCCTTATGCAGGAAGGAAGTGTGATCTGTTATGAATCCCAAAAATTGAATGAGCATGAAGTCAATTATGTGACCCATGATCTAGAACTGGTTACCATAGTGCATGCCTTGAAAATGTGGAGGCATTACCTCCTGGGAAGAAAGTTTGTGCTTATGACATATCACTATGGCTTGCGATACCTGTTTGATCAACCAAATCTAAATGCTAGACAAGATAGGTGGATGGCCCTCCTTAGTGAGTTTGATTTTGAAATCAGACACATTAAAGAAAAGGAAAATAGGGTGGTCGATGCCCTTAGCAGAAGTATGAAAACAATTCACCTAGCAACGGTGAGCACCTGCGAGACAGATGTCAAGGAAAGAATCAGAAATACACAAGAAAAAAATCCCTTCATCTAGACCGTGACCATGTACCTACAACAAGGACCCATCAGAGAAAAATATGAAGGCTACCAGATGACCGAAGGAGGTCTTCTCACTTACAGAAGTAGATTTTATATTCTAGATTGTGACGACTTGAAGAGGTTCATACTAGATGAACTACATAAAAGACCCTATTCTGGTCATCCAGGATACTAGAAGATGATCACAACCACTAGGAGAAAATTCTATTGGCCTAGAATGAAGAAAGACATAGTTGAGTACTCGGCCAAATGCATAGAGTGCCAACAAGTTAAAGCAGAACACCGACACCCAGCAGAATTATTACAACCTCTACCAATCCTAGAATGGAAATGGAAAACCATATCCATGGATTTCATCACTGGATTTCCAACATCGACCAAATAGAACGATTCCATTATGGTAGTGGTGGACAAATTGAGAAAGTCTGCCCATTTCATCCCTGTCAAATCCACTTGCAAAGCAATCGATATCACCCAGGTATTCATGAAGGAGATATTCAAACTCCATGGTATGCCGAAAGAGATCGTGTCTGACAGAGACACGAAATTTACTTCCAAATTTTGGAAATCACTGATGGCTGGCTTAGAAACCAAATTGTTGTTTAGCACCGCTTATCACCCTCAAACCGATGGACAAACAAAAAGAGTGAACCAAATACTTGAAGACATGCTAAGAATGCATGTAATGCATCAACCCAAGAAGTGGGAAGACTACCTGCCACTGGTAGAATTCGCCTACAACAACGGCTACCAAGCATCCTTAAAGATGAGTCCTTTCGAAGTCCTCTATGGTAGACCATGTAACACTCCAGCCAGCTGGATTAATCCCGTAAACATGATTTATTTTGGACCCGACATGTTGAAAGAAATGGAACAACAGGTGAATCAGATAAAACAAAACTTGAAGGCCGCTCAGAACTGACAGAAAAGTTATGCTGACCAAAAGAGAACTCCAAGAGAGTTCAAAATGTGAGACCATGTATATCTTAGAGTTAGGCCCAGGAAGAGTTCTCTAAAAATGGGAGCTTGTGCCAAGTTGGCACCTCGGTATTGTGGACCCTTTGAGGTTATAGATAGAGTGGAACCTGTAGCCTATAGGCTAGCACTTTCTCCCATAGTCAAAGCACATAATGTTTTCCATGTCTCATTATTGAAGAAATATGTACATGATGCTAACCATATAATTGATTGGTCTGTGAACCATTGCACAGGTCAATGTGCAGTGGAAACATTTTGGCCCAGATGAGGCTACATGGGAAATGGAGAATGCCATGAAACATGAATATCCGATTTTGTGTACACCTGTACATGCATGTCAAGTTGATAGATAGAACATCGAGGATGATGTTCCTTTAAGGAGGATGGAATTGTAACACCCTATTTTCCCCAATTTGTAAAAATAACTATACTGGCCAAGTATTGTGGCAAACTCAGAAATGTGAATGTGTTATGTGAATGGACCTTGTGAAAAAGGTCAATGAATGTGAATGATATTATAATATATATATTGTAGGACTGTTGAGAGGGGGATGTGCTGAAAAAGAGACCACGATGGCTGAAGAAAGGTGGAGGAAGGCCCCTGGAATGGTGGCGTTAACTTCCACTGAAACCAATACCATATTTGAACTTCACTGGCCCAGAGAACCAAGAGCGGCTCGCTAGCCCCGAATTAAATGACTCGCCAGGTTGGTGGGTAAAGGGCTCCTCATAAGTAATGAGGGATGGGGGTGAACCACCCATCCGTAGAGTCCCCAGACCTGACCACCGCAAGGAAGGTCATGCCACACGCAACCTCACCGAAAGGAGAAAGAGGCAGGAGGAGTGTGCAATCAGGGCAGACGCGAGGGAAAGAGGAAGAGGAGAACTTTGGACAAATATAGAGTGAGCGATAGCAGAAAAGAAGGAGAGTAACCTTCGTTCTCAGTCACTGACAAATAGAGACACAGTCTCGTAGCATCGTTGTCTCAGCTCGGGGGTGGCTAGTGGTAAATCCATTGAGAGTTGCTGAGCCTACAGTTGGGTGGAAATGAGCACCCCTCTCAGCAGTTGCAATCACACCTGGTGTCATTTTTGATAAGTTTTTTATATCCTGTATCTTGAAGTTTATATGCTGATATGTATGCTCATAGTCTATGCAATTTATGAATGGTTTGAGCATAAGACTGTCTGTGTGGTGTTTTGACCAGAAATGGTGGTTGCATGCTTATAATGGAAAGACCACGTATGTCTTATGTTTTATGAATTGCTATTTATATGCTTACCGATCTAAGTCAGACTTCAAGTCTATTCTCAGGAAATCTATACCCTTATTCGTTTCTAGGAATACCCGAAATAGATCCACATGGCTTATGTTTATAGATAGATTTATATATATGTTACCAATCTAACTTGGACTTCAAGTCTGATTTTGGGAAATCTATGCCCTTATTCGTCTCCAGGAATACCCAGAATAAATCTCTCCACAGAGATACCCTCTCTTGGAAAACTTACCAAGAACCTGAAAAAAGGATTTGAAGGTGCAAGTCTTAGTAATCCTCTACGAGGAAGAATGAGCCTCTCAAAATCCCAAAATAGCCACATAGGGATAAGAATCAATTGACAGATGAGATCCTGTTGGAAGATCTGCAGCCATTCATGAATGTTATATTGGAAGAAGAAACAAGGGTGTCAAATTCCTTAACCCTTTTCCTTTATCTTCATGAGTAGCGAAGAAATCGGGACTATAGATCCCCAAGGTCCGTGGGAGTATCTGGACCGTTGGTTTTTCCACGTCCAGGGAGCAGCGAGAGAGTGCACAGTGTGGGACATATCTGAACCATCAGATCTTAGTTAGAAAAATTGACAGCCATTGGAGCTGTCAAGAGATGCATGAGGGTTAAGCCTCGTGAACAGAGGTGGAAGTCCCGAAAGAGGAGTTGATATCGGGGCTTCAGACTTCGGGATTTCAGAAGTCCTAATGACGAGAGATCTGGACACTCTATGGTGGAAGTCCCAAAATAGATATGGACCATACATCTGTGGAGGACATGTGGTAGAGATCGAGATTCCATTGGTATTTCGGATACCAGGGATTCAAATTGACAGAGGATCTATGTCACTGGGGGTCGGAAGTCGCGAAATCCTGATAAACGAAATCCTGAATCGGTTTAAGTGTGAATAAGTTTGAGAAAGTTAGGATTTGATAGTGACCATTGATCATCTTGAAAATATCATAACGATTGATCGTGGGTAAAGGTCGCAACCGTCCATTGGAGGGACACATGGCTGTCAGTCGACATTTCGGCATTTCGGTACCCAAAAAACCAAAGGGAAAGAACCCTTGTCTTCGCAAGTCATGAAATCCCAGTACCCAAAACCCCAATGTGCTCTATGGCATAAAGGAAGAGTCCTGAAAGGGATCTAGATCATCCATCAAAGGAGACGTGTGGTGAGCAGTTAGAGTTCGAGGAAAGCTCTGAAATCCCATGGATCATTGGATCCAAATCCTCGAGGACCATTGATCTCCTACATGAATCCCCATATCAGGATTCGGGGATTGGAGTGATAAGAGTTTTGAATTCATTTCATCATGAACTCTCGGTTCACGAAACTCCAAAAATATCCGAACTGTTGGATCCAAGACATCGAGAGCCGTTGGATCTCATACAAGAACTAGAGTATCGGGTTTTGAGATTTGAAGAGTCGAAAGACTTGACTCCCTTTCATTTCAAACTCCCGATTATCGAAATCCTGATACAGCCAGGACCATTGGATCAGGGGAGGCTTATAGCCATTGATCTCCCTTTGGAAGGGAACTTTGGAGATTACAGAGTTTCAGGGATTTGAAAGGGAGAGGAAGAGACATCGCATCGCGAAAAGTCAGTAAGTGCTTTGTCGATTTAGAGACAAGACCCAAGCGGGGAGCTTGTCACTCACCAACCCTTTCGGGGTTCAACATTTCGGCATTTCGAGGTTTGTAGAGTCGAAAGACTTGACTCGCTTATATTGTTGAGTTGCGAAATGAGAAAAGGCACTTAGTTGTTTGGCCGGTGGTCATAAGTGACGATCACATGGAGGTGGGAAAAGGGAAGAGCTTGCCTACGCAAAGCCCCATAGGATTTCGTGGATTTTTTCCCTCGAGAAAAGGCCAAAAAAATTATTATGCCGTAGCGGGTATGTGACACTTGCCTCTTATTTATACTCTCCAAGTAGCTTCCTTAAAAACATCTTCTAGGTCACTTTTCCCACTTTCCTTATTTTAGGGTTAACCCACTTCTAATTTCTCCATTAAATTTATTATTTAAATAATTGATTTTTTATTCACTTTGAATTATAGTGCACTCATCACTTCACTTTATTATTTACCTTTAAAAACTCTTAAACCACTTTGACTACTTTGACCTTTTGGGGTTTCTAGATGACATTTGAGGGTCCTCCAACTTCGTATGGCCATAACTCTCATACCGTGAGGAGTTATGTGACGTTCCACATACCACCAGAAATGAAATGACATGTGATATCCATATAGAATAGTATTACCTAAAAATATATCAAAAATCATACCATTATCCATGAAACAAACTTGGATCCATTACCCAAACCTGGGTTCTCCAACTTCTCATGGCCATAACTTTATAACCATGAGGAGTTATGTGACGTTCCACATACCACTAGAAATGGAATGACAAGAACTATCCATATAGGGTAGTTTCATTGAAAAATTAACTGGTGTTCATCTCATTATTCCACAAATAATCATGGGTTCTCTAACCATACTTCTAGGATAACTCAATCCATAAAGCATCTTCCCGTGAGGGATTTCACCATAAGGGGACCACTTTGGAGTTCATCCATTTCTACTTATTATCAACCATGACAAGACAATAATGAGTTATCTTTACATCAAACAATCTTGGTTCCATTACCCAACCTTTGTGCTACATGGCTTTCTTCAAGGGTTGACATCAATGACAACCAACCTTAATCAACATACACATCAAGAGTATCTCATTCTTACACACAATTTTATTGAATATCTTCTAAGTGAAAAAGTGATATAAGTAGTGAGGCTAAGGAGAAGTAAAGGGGATGATTGTTCTAGGTTAGAACAATGTATGATTATGCAGCAGGGTTGTTACAGGTTATGAGGTTTGTCATTTTGTAAATTTTTAGGGTTATATCTTGATAATGTTATGAGTCATATTAGTGACATG